>PVJL010017166.1:0-18959 GCA_004026885.1 Lyroderma lyra | reverse complement strand
ACACACACACACACCCACACACACACACACACACACACACACCCACACACACACACACACACACACACACACACACACACACACACACACACACACACACACACAGAGCCCCTGGGGTCTGGCAGATGCAATTAGCCTCTGGGTCCCTCAGAATTACATGCAGGTGGCTAATTGTCCATGCCAGGAGGCAACTGTGGGCACAATTAGTCATGTCTCTTTCCCCACTCGGGGCGCATAATGGGTGGGGAATCGGGACGGGAGGGAGCAAATCTGACGGGGCTCCGAGGCTCCCGTAGCCCTGGGTTGTCACAGGCAGCTTTGGGTGGCAGTGCTCATTCTTTGGGCTTGCGGGGGGCTCAGGGGGCAGGCAAGGGGGAGGGTGGCAGCTCCTCCGAGGATCAGGGCCCTGCCGGCTCCGCGGCGCCCCTCCCCCGCCTAGCTGTACCCGGGAGCAGGTACTTCCCCATCTATGAGCGATGCCAGGCCCTCGCTTTTGTGTAGCTTGTTAGGGTTTTCAAGCTCCTCTGCACCCCCGCATTATTGCACCCCCCAGCCACACAACTGGGAGCGGGTGCGGTGACTTCATTCCATTTTACAGATGAGGAAACGGAAGGCCGCTTGGCAACTGGCACAGTCTGGGATGCTGAGCTCGTGTGCTGCCTTTGACGTCATCGTGCTGCCTCCTGCCCTTCCTCTCCTTCCTCTCCGGCGGGGACACCGGGGCGGCTCCCTGGGCACCGGAAAGCAGCTTGGGACAGAGCAGGCCCGAGAGTCCCAGTGTAATATTCGCCTCTGCGCATTTTAAACAATGCTCGTTTAAGCCTTGAATGCCTCCCCTGTCCACGACCTGTCCCAGGGGCCACGGCAGGTACGGAGGTGGCACTCATGGCCCAGCCGTGAGGACAAGTTGTGCAGGTGACATCCACTGCAGGACAGAGAACGTGAGCGGGCTCTGGACCCTTCTTCCCTCGTTAGATCCTGAACCTGTGGGGTGACTGCGGTCGCTTCTTCTTGAGTCTCTTGGCCTCAGTTTCCCGAGCTGCTGAAGTTGGGCCTCAGTGACGGCTCGGGCTCTGTGTAGTTCTACCCAGCAGTGCAGTGGGATCGGGAAGGAAGCGATGGCTTCTGACCGGGGAGGAGAACGGGGGGAGTGGGAGTTGGGGGTGGGGGCACATGGAGAGCAGGTGGGCTTCACAGGTAGGATTTCAGCAGGGGAGAGGGCAGAGTGCACCTGTCTCCTACTCCAGGCTCTGCTCCAACTTGCTTTTGGTTACAAGCCATGGGGACCTAACTCTAAGGGCGTCAGGAGGAATACATGGCACGTGGTGGTGGCCAGTCTGTGACAATGGCCGCCCGGTGGAGCGTGCCTCCTAGTCATCATGCCTCCTGTGGGCTCATCCTCTTGAATCTGCTTGACCTCAAAACTCACTTGCAACCAAGAGAAGTGGCAGAAAGGACCCTGCCTGGCTCCGGAGGCAGAAGGGTCACAGCTTCCCCCTTCTTCCCTCACTGTACGTGAGCACGACGGAAGACGCCCAACTGGGACGAGGGAGTCCTGGCTGGCCATGGGGACAGAGGCGCCTGGTGAGGCCTCAGCCGCCCGGCTCTACGAACTGAACCAGTAGACGCGACCGTACGGACTCCGTCTTGCACACGGAGCCTGGTCCACATCTCAGCACAGCCACGGGAAGGGCCTCAAGGGGGAACCTCCTAGCCGAGCGCACCCGCCCACGGAGCCATGAAGCTAATAATGAGGTGCTGCTTCAAGCTGCTCAGTTTTGCGGGGGTTTGGGATGCAGCCATAAGCAACCAGATGCGAACGGAAACGCGACCTCCGGGGAGGTCAGGTGACGTGGCAGGGCCCTGCTTTTCTCTTCCTCACATCTTGCTGTCTTCTGTGCTGGCTTCTTTCCTAAACCACCTGTGTCCACTGGTATTCCCCAGATCCTCCAGACTTGTATCCCCGCTGCTTCCAGCAACATCCATGGACAGGCCTGCTCCGTCTCAGCAGTTAGAGAGGAATTCCTGGAAGTACGTCTCAGTGGCCTAGTGACAGGACCGTCCTCAAGCCTTTCCTGATGCAGCCGGAGGGGCGGGGCTTGGGTGGGGGCGGGGCTTGGGGCGGGGCTTGGAGGCAGGGCTTGGGGCTTGGGGCGGGGCTTGGAGGGCATGTGCTCCACTCCTAGAAGGTGAGTGGATGAGAAGAGGGGATGTGGCTCGCCCTGCCCCAGCCCTGCTTTCAGCATGGAAGATGATACTTCCCAAGGGGTCTCTTACCAAAGAAGGGAAAAAGGACCCTGGATGGGCGCCAACAGAAGTCCATTCCTGTGACCTTGGGTGAGAGACATAACTTCCCCAAATCTTTGCTTCCTCTTATTTTAGAGCAAAAACCAGGCAAGAACTCTTGTCCTCCTTGTGAGGTTCAGGTGTGAGGACGTCATAGCAGGAAACCTGTAAAAGCTGTCGATGGCATCTCCCTGGAAGAGGTGATCTTCAGCATGGGAGCAACGTGTGGAAGGCTGGAAAGCTGAACAGAGCAGGATAGGATGTGGCTCCCCTGAACCCAGATGCGTCCACAGGGAGGAAAGGAGCCCCAATGCACAGTTGCCAGATCAAGAGCGGATGGGAGTGTCCCCCAAGCCCTACCCTGCAGCAGACCTCTAGGCAGGTCATGCATCTGCTTGCACGAGCAGAGCTTGGGTTATCGAAGGACTCCCTGAAATCAAGGTGTCGGCGTGAAGCAAGGAGGGAAGACAGGAGGTTTTCTCCGGAACCTGCAGAGGGATCAGAGACAGCACAGGAGGCCCCAGGCTAGGACGACCTAGTTTACTCAAGGGCACGCAGAGAAGGTCCTTGAATAACATCATTTTGTGCTAACATGGATGAATGCCGTGGGAACTTAGCTCTTGTTTATATCAATTAGCCTACGGGAAAATGGTTTTGCCTAGCCATCGTTTCGCTTGAAGTTGTAGAACCTATCGACGATGCTAAGTGAGGACTTACTGTATCTTGTTTTCTCTCCTGCCCCTACTCTCAAAAGGCCATGCACATATGAAGGAACTTTTTACTTTAGTCAAGGACCAAGGGCCAAAACACAAGGCGATAGAAAAATTTAAAATGTCTCAATGGAGAGGTAAAAATACTATTCCACTATGAGAGCAATTCAGTTCTTGTGCATCTAATTCTTAAAACCTGGTGTGCATTCAGTGGTGTGTGTGCACGTGTGCATGCCCCCGTCTCCCTCGTCCTCCTGCCATTGCTGTACTCACGTGGTCCACGACCCTGTTTGTCATCCCCACCCCGGCCTCCGTCAGAGAAAACCTGCAGGGCCTGGTAAAGGCCCAGAGAGAAATTCTCAGAGCCGGGGGATGGTTAAAATAAATAAAAATAGAACCAGAGTTGGCTTGGCGCTTATTCTTAATGACACACAGGAAATGATAAACCAGCCATGCTACATAATTGACTACTGAGGATTTTTTGCTCTCAGTCAGTTTGAGATGTACCAAATCCAATATCATATCAGTGATTTGATTTGTTAATAATCAAATTGCAAATACCTTTTCATTTGGCTTCAAAAAAGCAAACAGCCGTTCAGAATAATTTTTATGGGTCTTGGAATGCAATATAAACTTAAAATATTGTGTTTGCAAGTCCTATTGGCATGACCATATTATAATTTATATTGGCCTATTTTGATGTACAGTGGCATAATGAAACTAAAAAATATATTCTGCAAAGCTGCATCTAAGCCCAAGCCAGCAGCACCGATTAATGGAAGAGCGTCTTGGGGATTCTTTGAATATTTTCTTGTGGAGACTTCCAGAGGATGGCTGTTTTACTCACCAAAACTTTCACCTAAGCAGGGGTTGTAAAATTTTCCAAGTTTTGCCTCATGTCACCTTTCCAGACCCACTGTCTGACTCTCCTCCTCCCGTATCCCCTGTGCTCCCTCCCACGCACCCTCACCCGTGCCCTGTCATTTGCAGTTTTCTGAGCATATTTCTGCATTCCGTCTTCTGTCCCTTCCTCTCTTTTCTGCTTGGGGAGTCTCTCTTAGACATTCTTCAGCTCCTGGCTGAGCTACCATCCCTGCTGACACTCCCAGAAGTTCTTAACTCCATTATCCCACAGCAGTATGAAGGGGATGCTATTATAGCACTCGTCACAGTGTGTTATTATTAATTTGTTTACACGCACTAGACTCTTGAGTTCCTTGACAGCCTGGCCATACTATGTACACCTCAAAAGCCCCAGTGGCGACCAGCATGCCTGGTGCATAATACGTACATGCTTAATAAGTGTTTGTGCAATGATGCTGTGGGTGGATGGAAGGATGATGGATGGGTGGATGGTGGATGGATGAACTGATGGAGGAAGGATGGGGGGATGGATGGATGGAAGGAAGGATGGGTGGGTGGGTGGATAGGTTGAAGGAACAGATCCTCCTGGAGGATAATACTTTCTCTGGCATTGGAAGCCTTCAAGAGCAGGTTGTAGAGAGACTTGAGGACCTAGACAGGTTGTCAGACAAACTAATCTGTAATGCGTTGTTCTACGATGTTAGGACAGCCACAGTGTCACAAAGCAATACAAAAAAATTGCAGCTCCATTATAATCTCACAAGACCACGATCATATATGTGGTCTGTGGTTGACTGAAATGTCGTTATGTGGCACATATATTTCAGCTGCTTAAAAATCTCTTATTATTTCTAATACCTTTTCAGCAGGAAAGCAGATAATTAAATTGCCTGCATATCATGGAAATTTGAATTTCTTCCTTTCTATTATAATATTTATTATTTTATTCTCACCTAGTGTCTTTGGTTAGGATATCTAGCAAAATGTTGTATAATAAAGAAGATAGCAAACCTCCCTTTTTTTGTTCCAACTTTAATGGGAATGATTTATCATTAGAAAAGGTGTTTGTGGTGATTTTTGGTAACTATGGTGTTAGTGTACTGATTAGGGCACAGGGTAAATGGTACAGCAAAGACACTCCAAAATACAATGGCTTAGATGAGAGAGCAGCTCATTTTTCTCTTACATGAGAGTTCACAGTGATAGTCCAGGGGAAGCAGCCCAAGGCTGGTTCTGCCGTGCTCCTCTAGCAGCTTCCAAACTTGCTCCAGTCTTGCCATTTTTCAGCCAGCTGGAAGTGGGAAAGGGAAGCCTAGGGAAAACAGCTTTCTTTTTAGAGCAGTAACCTAGCACTTGGAATCATTTCTGCTTATACCCCATTGGCTTGAACTTAATCACCTGATCACACCCAACTGCAAGGAAGGCTGGGAAATGTAGCCTCTGGCTCAGTGGCCATATTGTCAGAAAAAAACTGAGGGTTGGCTTCAATTACAAAAAGGGGGAAGGAGAGAATAGACCATGGAGACTAGAACCATATTTGCATTTCTGGGATTCAACTTGACTCGGTCATGTTGCATTGTTTTCTTAACAGAGTGTTGATCATGTTTTATTTAGAATTTGCTCCTGTACTTATAAATGATACTGGCCTATAGTTTTTATGTGTGTGCTGTTGTTGTTTTTAGTGTCAGGGCCACGTCAACCTGAAAGAGTAAAGTAGGAAAATTTCTATGTTCTATAACAGTTGATACATTATGAAACTAGTTTTTGAAGATTTGGGAGACTTTGTTTTTAAAACCATCTGGCATAGTGCTTTCTTAAAGGTAGCGGAGCTTTGGCTACTGTGGCAGAGACTGCTCATTGTCCTCGATATCTGTTCTCTCCTTCTTTTAAAGAAAGAAGTGCCCGTGATGTGTAGCTGGGCATAAGTGCCTGGAATGAGACAACTTCCTCTAGCTTCTCTTGGGGCTAGAAGTGACCGAGTCCAAAGCTCAGGTGGTGAAAGATTTTCAGAATTCAGGTTGTAAAGGAAGTGACTTTTGTGTGCGACTCCTGGCCCATTAAATGTGGGAGTGTCACCCTTCTTCCTTCAATATGCTGCCCTGAGAGCGTCCCCGGGAGTGAGGCGCTAGCAATGAGCTGGGGTGGCAGATCCATAAAGCAGAAGGAGCCTGCAATGAGCTGGGGTGGCAGATCCATAAAGCAGAAGGAGCCTGTGTCTTTCATGCTCCGAGCTACCGTGCCAGCTTCTAGTAGGTCCAAGGGGAAAGTTGACTTCTCTTTTGTTTAAGCCACTCATTGCGGGTCCTTGCTACAACCACTGACCTCACATCTAATGAACATAAGCCACATTTTCAATACCTTCTATTTTTTAAAAACTCTTCTCTGTCGTTATACCTCTTTCTCATTTCTGTTTTATATTTGTTCCCCCTGCCCCACTCCCTCTCCCCTCTTTTGTGCCTCTGTTGCAAACACACCGGGCATGCTCCTTCCTCAAGGGCATTTGGACTTGCGGTTCCCTCTGACGTGAATGATCTTTTCCAGGTATCTGCCCCCGTCTCCTGTTTCTAATTGCAAACCAACCCCAAGCTATGGCTCTGTGCCTCTCTTCCATGCTCTGTTCCTCTCTATGACACTCACCACCATCAGCCATATTTAATTTCACTTGTTTGTTTATTTATTATTATCTCTCCATTTCCACAAAGCAGAGATCTGTTTTGTTCACTTTCTTTTCTGGAGCACATAGTAGGTGCTCCAGAAATTTTCAATGAATCAGTGATGAAACATACCCACAAAAAACATAACTATTTTATTCATTTCTTAAAGTGTAAGTTTTTGTTATTACCGGTTGCCTGTTTTTGATTTTCTATTTAATTAATTTCTGATTTTATGTTTATTAATTTCTTCCTTTTACCATGTTTAGGTTTATTTTATTGTTCCTTCTACCCCTTCGGTCTTGAGCTAAATGCTTAACTCATTTATTTTCAATCTTCCATATTTTCAAATAGAAGGTTTTAAGGCTATAGGTTTTCCTCTGAGTATTGATTTGGCTGCAATCCACAATATTTTATACCTAGCACTTTTATTATTGCTCATTTCTAAATAGATTTTAATTTCAGTTTGCTTTTCTCTTTAACCTAGGAGTTGTTTAGAATGCCATTGTGATATTTTGAGGCGGATCGATGTTATTTAACTGTCTTTATTGTTGTTAAGTCTTAGTGTTATTGTATTGTGCTCCAAATCATTTGTGGCTTGACTCATTTCTCTCTTTCTAAAAAATGTTCTATATGGTGTACTATATGATCTGATTTTGTAAGTATTCCCTGAAAAGCATATATATTCTCTGATTGCTGGGCTCAAAATATCACGTTTCTGTTACATCAAGCTTGTTAATCGTGTATGCTATTTGAGTCTTCTCCACGTTTATCCTTTCTCTACTTGAGCCATTTTTTTGAGAAAAGTGCGTTAAAGACTTGTACTATAATTTTGTGTGACTAAATTTCATGTTTCATTTCCATCCTTTTCCTAAAATTTAAAAATAATATGTGAGGTGCAAAAATATCCTAAGTATTACATCTTCTTATAAATGGTACTTTTTTATCAATATGAAATATTACTTTTGCCCTGTATTCTATTTAGCCTTATAGTAACATTGCTACAATCGCCTTCTTTTCCTAACACTTGCTACGTCTTTTCTCAAGCCTTTGTTTTCAGTCTTTTTTTGTGTCCTTTTTTAGTTGTGTCTTCTATGAACATTATATATTTGAATTAAAAACAACTCACTCTGAATTTCTGATTTTAATATAAGAATTTAATGCATTTACATTAATTTTTCCACTGAAAATTATTTTATATTTTCTAGTTCCTATACTTCATGGTATCTTCCCCCACCCCCATCCAGCCTTTTATGTTTTCCTTCCTTCCTTCCTTCCTTCCTTCCTTCCTGTTCCCCCCACCCCTTTCTTTTTTCTTTTTCTTGGGTCATATTATACATATGAGACACCATACAATATGATCCCAGGTTGCTATTAAAATGGTCACAGCTCGGGGAGGCACAAGGAAGGTGCCTCCCTTAAGTGACACGGCAACTCCTACAGCCTAAAAACAGGTCAGCTTTGACTAACCAGGAATGGTGGGGCAGTGGGGAACAAAGTTTCTGGTTAATTCAATGATCTGCCTGAGTGGGTGTGTCAGCTGGGTAACCATAACAACCTGGACGGCTGACACAGCAGGAATGCACTGCCTCCCAGTCTGGAGGCCTGACGTCTGAGGTCAGGTGTGGGCAGCAGGGGCAGTTTGCAGGTGCCCTGGCCTTGCTGAGAAGAGTGTGCTTCCGGGGTGGGCCCGCGATGGTGGGTGGAGCCATCAGAGCTGTGACCTTTTTGGAGTCACTCTGTGCCACACCTGAGCCTCTGTCCCAGGCCCCTGGGCTTTGCCTTCGTGCTATTTCATGCCCACTGCTGTTGGCCAACCACACCCACGTTATGTCCTTTATAAAAGATTCTTCTGGAAAAAACATTTGAGTAAGGACACGCACTCCTCAGATCTGTGCTTCCTCCTTTTTCTCCCCATTTCAGCGTTTTGAGTGAGGAGGAACATAGAAAGGAATTCTATGCAAAAACCAAGTCGTCCTCTGAACGACCTGTCTGGGCCTTCTGATTACTCACTGCTGGGGACGAAGGCGAGGCCAACCTGGAAATGAGAACACGAGAAGGCGTGGGCGAGGGAGGGGGGTGCTCAAGGCTGAACCACCCGGGAAAGTTGCAAGTCCAACTGGTGTCACTTCTCATGCACGTGTTTTACTTTTGAGAGTAGTAGACATGAATACCTTGCTGTACGGCAAGGCACTAATAAGTAAAATGAGGTAAATAAGCATAAAAGAGCCATTCACAGCGGGCCTGCATGTCACAATAACGTCTACGCAGCAAGGCCCCGGGTTAGAACATTCATTTTTACTTTGTTCCTCAACGAGAATAACACGCACGATTGTGCGCCTGGATCCTTGAAAGTTCCCCATTACCGTTCCGACGAGTGGGGTCTTCCAGCCCCTGCTGAGTGACGGGCTAGACAGTTTGGCTGAACCCAGTCGCAATGTGAGGAAAGATGCCACCCGTCCCACCTTTCTTTCCCTGAACAAAAGCCTCGTGATGGCGCTGTCAGGTCCCACTTGGAAACACAGTATCGATCTCGCCTTATCCATATTATTGATGGGTTGCAGGTCGTCTACTGTAATTATGTCCAAAATGAACTATTTCCAGGTGTGATTGGCGGGCTGGTGACAATAATGCATGTGATCACACCCAGGGCTTGCTTGTGTAACTAAAGGGAGAATGTCCGTGACAATTAACTGTATTTTCCTTCAAGTTTGCCCAGACTTCTCTTGCTTTTCATGGTGTCGTAAAATAACACCATGGTGTGGGCAGCCTGAGTATTTATTCTTCCTGACGAGAGCCAGTGGGATTGGGGGCAGGGCCGAGAGGGGTCCTCAGCTCCTGTCCCCGCCAGGTAAACTTTGCAGCCTCAGGGAAGGACTTGACTCCCTGACAAAGGCTGTTCAAATTCTCTCCAGCTCTGTCTCTGTCTCTGTCTCTGGGTGTCATGCTCTGTCTTAGGCTCTCCTGTGGTCCATCTGTCTTTCTCCATCATCTCTTTCCCCCATCTCTTCAATTCAGAATCCTTGAAGGAAGCGATGTATTGGCTCAACTTGGTCCCATGCCCAATTGACTGCTGTTTGTAGGACACACGTCCCCTCCATCCTCGGACCCATCCCATTGGCCACAGGTGGGTGGATTTGATGGGTAGGTCCACTGCCGGCTGAAAAGGCGCAGGTGGTCACAGCCATCTGTGTGACCCCAGGAACTGGGCTGGGCTGGGGGTTTAGCTCTGTTCTTATTTCGGTTCAGTAATAGGAGTACCTATGCCAGGCTCTGATCTAGACCCTGCTGGGTTTACAGCCCATGAAATGACAACCCTCTCACCTGGGAGTTCACAGGGAATCATGGAGTCACAAGAAGTCCTCACTGACCTTCGATGCCTGTCGCTGCTCTTCTGCTAATGAGGACCCCTAAGTGGAAGAAGAATTCTTCTCTCAGCCACCCCTGCTACTTGGGGTTGTATCTTTAGATGGGGGGGGGGCATGAGTCAAGTGCCAGAATCCTCCCGGTGACACATAACAGTGAAACTTCTCAAATGGGGAGTTGTACAGGCGTAGGGGTCACCCAAACCTTCGATGTCACTTCTCAGGAGCCTTCTCTGGTTCCTGGTCTAAGTCGGGAGCCTCGTCTCTGCACCTTTGCAGGGTCTTTATTGTGAACTTAGCACATTGCTTTGCAGGAGTTTTTCTCTGAAGAAGGCCCCTGCGTGCAAGGGAGGGCTGCGTCTCATTCATCTCTGTGTATGAGGCCCAAGGACGTACAGGAGCTTGTGGACACATGCTTGCTGAACGAGTGACACCTCGTATTCTCTCTCCTAAGGCTGCCGTAACAAGGCACCACGGACGGGGGCGTGTACAACAACGGACACTTCTTCTCCCACAGGTCTGGAGGCTGGAAGTTCGAGATCAGGTCGTGTCCCTGGCCTCCTTCTCAGCTCTGGTAGCTCCTTTCTTGTGGCAGCACCATTCCAGTCGTCACGTGGCATCTCCCCTGTGTGCATGTCTGTGTCCCCATGTCCCCTTTTTATAAAGGCATCAGTCATACTGGAGTAGGGTCCTACTCCGGTGTGACCTCACCTTACCAAATCACACCTACAAATAAGGCCACCTCGCTAGGGGTCAGGAGCTAGGACTTCAACACACAAATTTGGGGAACACACAAGTCAACCCATAAAAACCCTGTAGGTGGGTCTCAGCGCTCCTTTGCCCAGACTTTACAGAGAGTTGGTGTGTTTATCATTATGCCTCCCTGTGGCCCCACGACACTCCAAGACAGATAAACAGCTGTCATGTCACAGATTCTTTGGTTCCACACTGGGGTCTAAGCGCATGTCCTGGGCTCTCGGAGCAGGACCTGGGCCCCTCCAGGAGTGGCCTGCCCCATTCTCCATCGTGCAGAATGGTCTCCACTCCCCAAGGCCTCACTCAGCCCTGAGCTCCCAGTGGAAGGCTACGGTGAGGTTAGCTTTGCCTTTGGCTGTCGTAGGTGGACTTTGCTCCTTCAGAGGGGTGAATGGCTTGAAATTTCTGGAAATGCCTTCCTTGAAGGCGGGTTTTCGCTGACTTTGTCCTGCCATCTTGGATTTGATGCAGGAACATGAGAAGTCTTTGCAGAGATGACCTTGCCATGGGAATGAAACCTTGTTAGACATGGTGTCATTACTTGGCTCCTGGAATTGCATTAAATTCTCGTTAATTAACAAAACCATCTATTAACCAAGTTTTTCATATTTACGCCATGTTTTTTCTCAAATGGGCCACTGTCCCAATGGCTTCAGAATTGGGGCTGTGAAGTGACACATGCTGGGGCAGGAGGCAGGGTGAGAATGAACTATGAAACAGGAGCTGTGCTGGAGAAGTGTGCGTGTGCATGTCCGTGCGCTAATGCACATGTGCTCTAGTGCTTATTTTTTCACAGAATGTTTTTACTATAATAGATTCGATGCTTTGATCTTGTCTGTTGTCCTGTGTAT
Source organism: Lyroderma lyra (assembly GCA_004026885.1). Classification (NCBI taxonomy): domain Eukaryota; kingdom Metazoa; phylum Chordata; class Mammalia; order Chiroptera; family Megadermatidae; genus Lyroderma; species Lyroderma lyra. The sequence goes on along the minus strand of PVJL010017166.1, from coordinate 7,476 downwards.
CTCTTGCTGTGTATTAAACCACCCCAACACTAGTGGCACAAGTCAACAGCCACTTAATTACCTGCACAATTTTGTGGGTTAGGAATTGAGGCAGGGACCTGCTCCGCAGCGGCTTGTCCTCAGCTCGGGTGACTTCAGCTGGAGATGGCCGAGCCGCATAATTTCCACCTTGTTTTAAGCAAATGTACGGATTTGTGTTGGGCCGCATCCAAAGCCGTCCTGGGCTGCATGTGGCCTGCAGGCTGGAGGTTGGACAAGCTTGACCTAGACCTAGAATTCACACAGTGTCCCTTCTCCCACATTCTATTGGCCAGATAATTCACTAAAGCCAGTCTCGATTGACGAGGAAGGGAAGGAAACTTCTCTGCTCAATCGGGAGGTTGACAGAGGCTGCAGCCATCTTTAACCTTTAAACTCATCCTGCCTGTCAGCCATGATCCAGCATTCCAGGTGGTCACTCCAAGCCCGTGTCACGGGGTCTTAGAACTATGCTCCTTACCCGCAAATCCAGCCATGCACCCCTGCACCCCCTGTACTACGTCGCTCTTCAGTTCCCACTGACGAACCCAGGCGCCTCAGCATGTGCAGCTCGGTAAATGCTTCGGGGCCCGGCCTCCACCTACCTGTCTCCTCCTCTCCTGTCACCTCCTGTCCTCCCTCCCCTCTGGGTCCCCCTGCAGCATTCCTGCCTCCTCCCCCGGTTTCCTCCGGCCGTGCTCATCTTTCAGACAAGGCCCCTCTGACACCCGGCCCGCCCCGCTGCACCCTGCAAGGTGCACATTCGTCTCGTGGACCTTGTCACGCTGCCGGGTGGTTGTCTGTTCACGGATCTGCCTTCCCATTTAGATGACGTGACCCTGGTGGCCAGGAGCCGTTTTTGAGGGTGTCGTCCTTGCCTAGGAGGGGACATGGGAAGCAGAGTGCGTTTGGTGACGGGGCAATGCCTGTGTGAAGGAATGCTTTGAGAACAGGCTGATGGTGCGGCCTGGGATCGGCCTCACGTTGGAATACCTGGATGAAGCGTGCGAAGCACATCAGCAGGGACATCAGAGCTAAGAAATAGCTGACAAATCCCATTTCGGCTTCTGGAATCTCGGCGCCCCGCCAGCCCGTGAGCCCTGCCTTCCTGGGTGCCGTGGAGTGCTGACGGACGTGGCCTGGGCATCAGATGTTCTGTGCGGGGGTGCATTTGGGAGGCCCACGATGAAACAAAATTGAACTTTCCCTTTGACGGTAGGAGTTAAACGTGCTGGTGGCCCTGGGGCATCCCCTCACAGGAAGTGCAGATGCCTAGTTTCCCAAACCTGCTTCGCTCCAGAGCTCGGACGGGGTCGTGGGTCCACGACGCACCCTCCAGCTTCTCACCGCCGTCCCGCCCACCACGCGCACGGGACACCCCTGCTTTCGGCCCCTGATGGCTAGGCGGGCAGCGGGCCAAGCGTCCCTGGTCCCCAGCTATCGGCAAAGGGTGTGGCAGTGACCAAGAAGTGCCAGTCATATCCCCTTTTCCTTGGCAGGGGACTGAGCATGGAGTCAGGGTGGGTGCGGCACAGCTCGGGGGGGGGGGCACGGCGACTCGAGGCACACGCCGATGCCCTTCACACTGAGGAAGAGGAGGCTTGGGGAAGCAAATGACCAGCGCGTCAGAGGTCTCCTGGCTCAAATGCGGGGTCCGCTCCACCAGTGCTCCCAGCGGAACCCGAACCCCTCACATTGAAGCATCGCAGCACCCAGGTCCGCTGCACGCCTATCTGCATTGAGCTTCGTGGCTGTGGCAAGGAACTGCCCCCCCCGGAACCCGGGAAACCGGTCTTAGAGAACTCGTGCGACAGGATGAAGCGGCCCGACCGCGGGAGTGCCCTGGGAGCCGGGGGCTCCGCGGACCACGTGCCCCGCAGCCCACCCAGGTCTCGGTGCCGGCCGACGGGCGGGTGGCGAGTGCGGCCCTGGGGACCGCGTCGGACGCACTCGCCCCGGCGTTCCCGCTGCACGGGCCGCTCCCAGAGAGGCCTTCGGGGAAAGGATGGATCAATGGCAACACGGGTAGATCCAGCACGTCTGTGGCAATAAAAGCTTTTTATGCGTCTTGTTCAAAGCGTTTAAGTGCCTTTTAGATCACAGATTGAATCATCGACATTATAAAGTGGAACCTTTTAATACCAAAAACACACTTCCAGAGTAAAATTCCATTATGGGAAAAAGCATTTCACTGCACCAGGCTAGATAATAATTCTCCCACGTGTGATCGGGGGTATGAAATGCGTGATGATGGGCAGAGCTCCTCAGCATTGTAAGAAGGCCGGATACGACAGCGTGTGTGCGTGTGTGTGTGTGTGTGTGTGTGTGTGTGTGTGTGTGTGTTGTGCACACATGACAAGTCCTACCTTATCCGAGACCCCCGTTTCTTTATCTGTAAATAGTGGGAATTGAACTCGATGGGCTCTGAGGTGCTTTCTGCTGTCAGATTATATGAAAAGGCCATTTTCCCACTCTTGGTTTCCATTTCCTTAAAATGAGGGCTTTTGAATCAATCAGGAAACTCTTAGTTGTGAGTGATAACTAAAAGCGGCTTAAGGAGAAAAAAAAGGAAAGGAAAGAAAAGAGAAGAAAAAACAGGAAGGACTGTAATGGTTCATGTAACCCAAAATTTCAGAAGGGCTGGGTTCAGGTCAGGGTGCATCCAGACGCTCCAGCCATGCGACCAGTCTCTTGATAATGTGGTCACCAGGCTGCCCCTGAGGCTGCCCTCCCTCCTCTCCAGGTTCACTTCTCGTTGCTTGGCAACACCAGCAGAAGGAGAACTTCTTTTCCCTAACAAAAGCCCTGGGACTGACTCTCAATGGCTCAGACTGGCTCCCATGTCTCTCCCTGAACCCAACACCATTGTCAGGACTACGCGGATTGGCCAGGCCTGGGCCACATGCGCACTCCAGAGCACACGTGAAAGCGGAGTAAAAGTTACAGACGGGGGGGGGGGGGGGGGGGGTTCTCGTGGGCATAGTGGGGAGCTGGTGACAGCCGGGCGGGAAAGAGCACAGGCAGAGGGAACAGCAGATGGCCGGTGGAGGTTTGAACCAGCTCTAGCTGGCCCTGAGGCTCACGCGAGCTGCAGAAACTTAGTGCTAGAGGCACTTTCGAGATTAGAAAGTCCAAGCTGAGGAGACTGAAGTGCAGAGGGGAGGAGTGACTAGCTCAAAGCCACTTGAGTCTTCAGTGGCAGGCTGACTGCTAAAACTCAGGTCTCTTATGCTCCGTTCCATGCTTTTTAACTGTCCTCTTTGAACTGTGCAGCTAGGGAGGCCTCCTGGGAAGGGTTGACCCACGGGAGCCGCTTCACAGGGTCTGGAGGGCTTCGTTATTTCAAGCTGCTTCTACTGACAGCAACCCCTCGGCACAGGCAGTTTGGGACCTCGCGAGCTGGCGGATGCCTTCCGAGTTGCCTTGTGCGACTTCTGATTATACGCTGCTGGTGTGCTGCGTCGCTTGGTTAAGCCACTGACCGTCTCGGGGCATCTCAACTTGTAAATCTACCCTTGTGTCAAAGCTCCTCTTTTCTACCTCTCTCCCGACATGCACCCCCCCTGCATCTCTTGTGTTCTAGAAGAAGGTGATGGAATACACTCCTTTACAGTCTGGGTTTCCATGGAGGCTTGGGTAACCTCTCAGGAAGTGTTCGTATTTTAACAAATGAGTTTAAAGAATATGAGTACAGTGGATTTCTCACAATGGGAGTGTTTCTGGCAGTGTGGAGTGGCCGTAACCTTGGCTCTGGAGAAGACACACCTGTGTTCCCTCACGCCTTGACTCCTCCAGGTGTGTGACCCTTTCGGGCCTCCGTACCCTTCTCTGAAGAGCGGGGACCTTGCGGAGTGATTGTGCTCGGGCCAGGGCAGGCTCCCACCTGGGCAGGACACGTAGCAGCAGGAGGCCAGCCCAGCAGCACCTGGCGCCAGTGGGAAATTGTCATCACGGCCTCTTCTTTGAATTCCACGGACCCATTTCCCGTTTAGAAAAGAAAAAAGGCAGCTCACCGCCACGTTCATGTAATTCCAAGAATTCATTCTTGGAAACCACCCAGAATTCGGTGACATCTGCAGTGATCTGTGCCTTTGTACCAGGAGTTTCTAGTAGCCACGTGGTCACCCTGCAGCTAGTGGGTGAGCCCTGTGGCTTTCCCAAGCTGCTGCTGGCCAGGAAAAACAGTAGCCTGTCTTCCAGAGAGACCGATGCCAATTCAGGGCAGGGGAGAGGGAAAGAGGAGGTCTTTGCTGCGAATGAGCACAGGAGACAATACGTTACCGAGCCCGAGCTTGCATTCTTGCTTTGGGCAAATGGTGGACCATCATCCAGGAGACCCTGAGATGGAAAGACTCAAGGCCCAGTAGGAGGTCTCCACACATCACTGGACGGCACGGACACCGTGCGAATTCACTGAGAATAAAGAGAGTGCAGCACAGATGCGAAAGCCAGAGGAAAAGGGAACTGACCGCAAATCCCGAACCCACGCACAGATCAAACCGCGGGGGCGGGGCTGGGACTGTCAGCCACGAGTTATCTCGGGGTAAACGCTGCTGGTGTCCTCAGGGCAACTAGCAAAAGGGTGAAAGGGAATCATGGCTGCAGCACTGGCCTTGGCTGCTGTCGTGGGTCGAGCTGTGTCTCCAAAAAGGCATGTCCAAGTCCTCCTAAGCCTCACACCTGTGACAGCGACCTTACCTGGATGTAGGGTCTCGTGGCAGATGTGAACAATTTTGAGATGAGATCATTCTAGACTTAGGGCGGGCCTTAAATCCAGTGAGTGGAGTTTTTAAAGGGAAATGCGAGGAAGATGTGATGCGCACACGAAGAAGGCCACGTGCGGACGGACGCACAGACCGGAGTGACGCTGCCGGAAGCCTGCGGCCCCCGGGGGCTGGAGGAGGCCAGGGGGACCCTCCCCTAGAGCCTCTGGAGGGAGTGGGACCCTGCTGCCACTGTGATTTTGGACTTCTGGTCTTCAGAACTGTGAGGGAATACCTTTCTGTCCTTTTAAGTCACCACGTTTGTGATAGATAATTGGTTGTGGCAGCCACAGGAAAGGCGTACAGCTACCGAGGTAAGTTCACGATAAAACAGAAACTTTCTACGTACTGTGGCGTTGACTCAAACCGCCTTTCTGCGTACAAAAGAGAATTTCTCATCTCTGTCGTCCTCTCTCCCTCTCTCCTCATCCTTCCATGCATTCTCGGCATGAGGCCTATCTTTATGTTCAGTGTGATTACCCACGGAAGCTTTCCCCGCTGAGCTGATTAATCAAAATACTGAGTCATTCATATTACACTTAGAAATTCCTGATCCTGCTTCAAGATAGTCAGTGACAGCTACGTACCAATAAGCCCGGCCACCAATCAGAGCGATTCTTGGTGATTTCATTCACTCCAGGATCAGAAGGTGGTGTGTGTGAGTGTGTGTGTGAGGGAGAGAGAGATGATGTGGCAGAAATGCATTTTTAATCATATGTCTTTACTAATAAAAATATATTCATACATTACCCACGCTTAGGTTTTGGTGAGTCAGCCATCCCAAACTCCTCGTTTCTTCCTTCAACAAATATTTATCGGACTGTGCACCAGGCACCGTGCAAGCCCTCTGCGCTTCGGGGTCATCAGTCAAGTGCAGGAGACAGAAAGTGCCGTGACGTTGGATGTTACATTTGCAGACGAGTGCTTTTGAGGAAGGATGCCGGGTGCCGAGAGAGGGGCGGCGGGATGCAGGGCTGGGGGGGATGGGTTCCGGAGCCAGCATCCCGCCCTGCCCCTCGCTGGCCGTGTCCCCAAGGCCGGCTGCTGACATCTCGGGGCCTCTGCTTCTTAGTTCCCTGGTCCCTGGACACAGCCTTTCCTCTTGAGTGTTGGTCTTCTGCAGGTTTCGTGGACGGCCTGAAATGTTGGTCGAGCATCTCTAAGTGGGTAAGGCTCACACCCCAACTCAGTGTCCCCTGAGATCGGCAGCGGCCGAGATCTCGGGGTGCTCTTTCAGCCTTCAGGTTGTTTCTTTCTTGGGTTGTTTAGAGTCTTGCTCACGCAAGTGTAATGTATGAATCAGCCAAGGTTTGCAGGAGTGTCTATGAGGTTTCAGGGCTGCCCCTGGGGCTCTGTCCTGTGCCCCCCAACTCCCCTCCCCCAGATTCCAATTGCTCTGGACTTTCACACTCCAATCTCTGGCCCCTTAGGCTGTAAGACTGTGGCTTTCTCTTTGAGCTCTAGCCACCCTGGTGCGTGAGGGAAGGGGAGTGTCCTCAGGGGAAAAGTTGGGTGAACGTGGGTCCCCTGCAGTGTGGCTCCTTCTTCAGGGGCGAATCCCCTTCTGTTTCTGCCTGCTCTCAGCTCCTGGCCCGGGGCAGGCCAGTGCACTAGAAGCTACACCACTGTCACCACGGGCGCACTCTGGTTCCTTCTGAAAATCTCTACCCCCCGCTTAGGGTAGCCATCATTCTCATGGAGCGTCCGTGCTCTAACAGGCCAGCGCGGTGCGATGACTCCCGGGTTGTTACCTCCACCCTCTGAGATCTGTGTAGCCTTGAATGTCACGACAGCGAACAGAGCCTTGGAGACTCGCACGTTGGAGCTGAGGACGAAGTGCCAGCCAAAGACCCTGCAGAAGAGCTCTCGGACCAGGAAACAGAGACGAGGGTGGCGTCGTGTCCCAGAGACCCGGAGGGGAAAGCGCTTGCAGAAGAGATGGGCGACGACGGGGTGGGGTGCTGCGAGGCCGGGAAGTAGGAACCGAGCCGTGGTCACCGTAAGCAGTAACGCACCGTCACTGGGGACCAGAGCGAAATGCTTTTGGAGGCCTGAAGGAGACAGGTGGCACACTGGAAAGGTTGGAGAGAGGGTAAAAGGGGATGAAGAAACAAGGGTGGTAGATGTGGACAAAGACGCAGAGAGAGGGGCCGGAGCTGGGGCCGGTGCTGTCCGGGCAGGGGCAAGAGACGAGGGTAGATTTCTGCAGTTTCTCGGAAGCACCGAGCGGCTCCCGTAGTCCCTGCCTCTGCATGTGCCTTTGCCCCTCCAGCATGCCCTTCCACCCTGTCCTCTCGGCCCACACGCACTCAGCCTTAGAATTGGCTCCAGGGTCCCTCACCCGCTGCCCGCTCAGGCACTGCTCCTCGTTTTCTCTTTCCTTTTTCTGCTCCTTCGTCTCTGTCACAGCTATTGGGGGTTAGGAACCCAAATAACTCACACTCCATGCCCTTTCCTCGGAGTTTTGAAATTAATTGAAATAACAGACACAGAATCAAACAGATAAATATCCAAATGTCGGCTTTATTGTCACTAAAGCTGCATCGGAGAGCGTGGCCTGACCTGTGGCCCCGAAGGGCTTCCCGAGGCTTTGGTCCCCGATCTAACCGCGACTCCCCTGAGCCAAGCCGTATGCAGCCAGATGGAAGGGCGTGTGCATGTGTGTGTGTGTGCGTGTGCGTGTGTGTGGTGTGTG
>PVJL010017165.1:0-18968 GCA_004026885.1 Lyroderma lyra | reverse complement strand
TTGTGGGAAAATGGAATCTAGACTCCAGTCATTGACACAAAGTATATTAACCATGGCTTAGCTTTGTATTTCCTACTGCAAAGTGGATATATGGTGCACTAAAATTGAGGTGAAACTATGGTAGTGAGAAGAAAGAGAATATTATTAATATTTAATATTCTACATAAACATGTAACAATGATATGGAGCCTCATGAGATATATGGGGGAAATATCAAGCCCAAAAGTAATACACAGTCCCAAAAACTAGTAGAAAAATTTGGGGAAATTCTAAATTATTTCACATTACATTTTTAAAAAATAGTGCCTTTATCTTATCTGATCAGACCTTATCAAATTAACACAAGCAATATATTCATATATCCATTAGTCAGCAGTGCTCATTAAATTTTATCATCATAACTCTTACCATAAATTTATTATATTATATAACAAATGATGCTGCCAAAAGAAATAGCAGTTATGACTTGGAGGGTACTCTTCAGACCACCTAATCTTGTCCCCATGTTTACAAAGGAAGAAACCAAGGTCTAACTGCATTCATGGAATGGCCTGGCAAAGCCCAAGGTCTCATTACCAGCCAGTGTCTCACTTTTACCCCTGGGCTGTGAAATGGTCTGAACTTTACAAGGCCATTTTGTCACTACAATAGTCTATCTCAGAAAATGAATCCTCAGTAGGTCACATTAAGGCAGTAACTTTAGCATAGTAAATTGTTGTCCTATAGAGGACACACTCAGTGCACACTCAGTCCTCTGTTTTGAATGCTCAGGTGTCCATCCACATTGTTCCTCACACCTACCAGGTTAAGAAATAAAAGAGTATTCTATATAATGTGACACTATAACCCTGGGCACAAGCTTTTACCATAACTTCTTGGTTTAGGGCTAGTCTAAGCTCCAAGCAGGTACAGTGAATCTTCTTTCCAGGGTTAAACTTGGCACCATTGTGCTGGACTCCTCCTACTATGGAATGATGAAACATAAAGGAGGAAGGTAGTCAGCCACTTCCACATTTTGCACTCAAGGAGGCAGAGGTGCTGACCAGACACAGAAATGAGAAACGGTGATGTGCGGGAAACATCTGTGACCTGGGTTCTCACCATGCCACAGGCTTTGGTCTTCAGCGTACACTCTAGTACTCTAAAAAGGAAACCCCCATTTTGCCAGAATTAGGTATAATATTTAAGAATGTAATTACCCATGTAAAACTTTTAATTTCTTGATCAGCCTTCCTGAGGGAACTCATAATCCTGACAGTGCACAACAAGTCAACAGATAACAATCACATCTAAAATTCAACTCTATAGTGGACACAAGGAAGAAAAGTTTTGTAGGCTGTTGGCAAAGAACCCACCTCTGCGGGCTCAATATACCTCTGTTAAGGCAATTATTGTTTCCAAATATAGTTGGAAAAAAAGCCCAAAAAAGTGGGGAAGAGAAGAAAAGATTGATATTAACTTGGACTTTTGACTGACTTCTTACTTTAAAAAATAATGCAGATAGTTTTACACAAAGATTTCTTCTTTCATATCACACAAAAGGACTTAAATCCATGTTAACAACTCGTGTTTTACTGACATTTTGCTTCTAGGTATCTTGGACTCATCTAAAAATAGAGGGTCGTTGTAAGTACACTTATTTTCCTAACAAACAGGCTTGAACTCTTACAGACAAAAAGCAGGTAAGTTTGGGTGGCAAAAAAATTAAGACCATCCCTACGTCAGCTTAGAAACAATTGTTTGGATTGTCATCTTTTTGTCAGAGAGTAAAATCTACAGTATACTTCCTGAATTTCTAACATATAAGGAAACATTTTCTTTTGCTTTTGAATCCAAGCAGGGGTCAGAAGCCAAGTTGGTCTTTCTGGAATTTCCAGGAAGGAGTATGTTGTTTACACCCCCCTGCAGAGAAAAAGAGTTAGAAATGAGCCAAACTCTTAAATCTACATATTAAAGATAAATGAGGATAATCTAGTCTAATTATTTTTAAGATAATTCAGCTGATGGATTCTTCTATTTAATTACTGTTTCTAACTAGGTGATTGAGAAGAACTGCCACTTTTCTTACAGAAAAGATACAGCAGAATTTTTAAAAAGTGCATGAAAGCTGACTGGGCTAAAAATTCTGACCCACAGTTATTTTATTTTTCTTTAAATAAATTACCAATTTAGTTTTCTTGCACTACAAACTTTTTTCAGAAAAAGATTGAAACCTGCTTTCTAAGAGAGGCTTTATTGCTCTCTGGCAAAGGCAGAGTGGAAAGCACAAGTGTTCATAACACCTTAATAGCACTTTATCTTGAGCTCTAAGAAGCCTAGTAGGTGTATGCATGTTTGCCCCCATGCAAGTCAGGAACAGGTAACAGGCATAGTCACATTGTAAGTCTTCAAGATAATTTAGCATATATATTTGGCACAGTGTGTTTCTCTCTGTGTGTGTGTGTGTGTGTGTGTGTGTGCGCGTGTGCGTGTGTGTGTGTGTGTGTGTGTGTGTTTCTAATTTACTTAACATACATGTGTCACAATTTTGTGAAAGTTTTGGGGACTCTAGGGAGCGCATGAGCCAGAAGCCAGATCCTTCGATAAACAGGTTTTAGCAAGGCTACCTGTGTGCTTGGAGTCCACAGTTCAAGGGTTTTGCAAGGCAGGCCAGAGCTGGGTGCACAAGGACAATGCTTGGAGTGTGGTTTCTGACTTCTGGCAAAATATGACATTGTGAGCAAGGTTGTTTGGTCTCTGGAAAAGATTGGAGATGTAACTTGTGGCCTGCTTGCCTTGAAGAGAATAATAATAATATAATCAGTAATGCCTTAGCAACATGTACCAACATATTGATTAAATACAGTTGTCTGTAACTATTTGTCCCAGTTAAGGTGTACTTTCCAGTCTCACTTTGCTGATTTACCCTTATGATTTCACTTGTTTTGCCCATCCTATAAAATAAACTTGCTGCTGCCTGGCGGGGTCTCTGTGTCTCCATTAGAGCGCAGAGAAGCACCTGGTCCCAGCTTTTCTGTCTGTGTCTGTGTGTTATGTCTTCATTCCTCATCACCTCCCCTCCGGTTCACCTGTTCACCTGCACAGGTTGCGGCAAGGGACACAGATCAAATATGAAAGGGACATTAGGAGGCAGGAGTTGGAGTTGAACATGGATTTCTGAAATTTGCAGGCTGAAGGATTCTATCTTAAACCCCACCAGATCTATATAATGTGGAATAGAATAACAGAGCAAATGACAATAATTTAGTGTGCTTTCAACTGCATGGAACAAAGTGACTGGCGAGATGGTCAACAAAAATGTTCCTCCTACCACTAGCAATCTCATTTTTTTCCCAAGGAACAAGGGAATTATCTTTGAAAAGTCACAGATAACAGGAATGTGGGGCCTTTCTGCACATGCCCATGGAGGAAGCTAGCAAATTGAGCCACAGTAAATGACCCAATAACTACATGCTACAGGCAATAGGTATATGCAAAGTGACCCTATGGGATTTTAGGAAATAAAATCTCCATTGAGTTACAGGAGAATTTTGCCTTGGCCCTGGAAGAAGAGTGCTAAGAAAGATAATAAAATCAGTCTGTGAAAAGAATAAGAAAATTATGTTACAAAGAAAGTCAAGTAGAAGATAAAATTAATATACCAAGAAGAATATGTCAGAGAGATCTTTACTCACATTTAATCATCCCTATCTAAAATGGTTTCTTAACCCATCTTTCAAGGCTGTTCAGGTTAGATCTCTGTCATTCTCAAAGCCATCCTGAAAGATTCCAGCCCACAATGATCTCCATTTTCATCTCTGGGCCTCTGCAGAGAATTTAACATTTCAATCAGTGCACTTATATGTATCATTTCTCTGACTGACTGCAAGGCTGTATCTTAAAATACATTGATCAAAATAAAATAAAATGATTAGATATCATATTTTGAATGATACTACATAGAGGAAATATTCGAACAAGTATAAAACACAAAACTAACACTGATCTTAAAAGAAGTGTCAGTTAATTCTTTATTTTTTATTTTTTTTAAAGTTTTGGGTTTTTTTATTTTGTTTTGTTTTGTCTCATACGTGGGTAGTTCCATGACTGGGAACCAAACCCAGGCCACAGAATTGACAGCACTGAAGCCTTAGCCACTACACCACCAGGGAACTCCAAGTTAATTCTTTAAATCTGCATAATACAGTCATTCTGTTAATACTCTGTTAGCTAGCATTGGCCCACAGTTTATCACTGTACCAAGAATAAGGAATAATTATGTATCAAAAATTTATTTTAAAAAAGAGCTTTCTTTCATTATTTATTGTTAAGTGTATTGGGGTGACATTGATGAACAAAAATTGCATAGGTTCCAGGTGTACAATTCCACAGTGCAGTGCATCACCTATGTGTTGCAGTATGTGTTCACCACCGAGAGCCCATTCGCTTCCCCTCAACATATATTTGACACCCCCTTCTTTCTCCTCCAGTGCCCTTTTTGCTTATCCTCAGGTAACCAATAAACTATTAACAGTTTCCATGAGTTTTTGTTTTTGCCTAACATTCAGTTTTATATTACAAATATACATGAAGTCATATGGTTACTTTTCCTTCTGACTGGCTTATTTCACTTAGCGTGATGATATCAAGGTCTATCCATGTTGTTACAGGCCAGTACTATTCCATTGTGTATATACCACAGTTTCTGTATCCAATCATCTATCAAAGGGCACTTTGGCTGTTTCCATGACTTGGCCACTGTGAACAATGTGGAACAGGTGTCTTTCATTAGTCCTCCTTTTCCAATTTTGGTGAATATATTTAAAAATATTTGACCTGTTGTTTAGACAATGAACTTTCTGCCTCTTCTAAGTATTTTACTTCAAACTGAAAAACAGTTATAAATATTTTACTGTTTTCTGTCATTTAATACATTTTTCTGCCTTTATGAACGGGACTCAGAAACACTTGATACATTTTAGTCAGTTAATCTCCAGGAAGAAAATAAACTGATTAACAATAATTAAACTTTAAACAGTTACCTTTTTATAATTTGAAACAAGCATATTTTCTTCACATGCTTCAAGGCAGCAAATATAATTGAATGTGTAACTAAAACCTATGCCAGTCCTAATGTGCAAGAAGTGGCTTTGCCAGACCATAATGTCTTTAGGACTGGAGACTATACACATTCCTGAAATAAGAAAGTAAGAACATTCATGATTATGTGAACATAGCCAACAGACATTTGCTGGGGGGTAGTAAGCACATATGAATATCTTCTCTTCAGAAATTTATCCTCTGACTTTTCTCAATATCTCATTTTGACATGACAGAAAGCCCTGATCAAAATAATTCACAAATAGAGGCACTGGAATCTTTTTCTTCATATGTGTAACTGGAGTCTAGCTACATGTTCTTCTATTTTTCATAAGAAATATTTCTATAGAAGTTCTTGAAGATACAGTAGAATTAAGCATGCATTTATTCAATGGGTTATTCAGAAGGTTATGACAAATTCTAAATGTTCCATTATGTATTTATTCACCAGTTATCAAGCAACATATGAATTATTTATCATTTTACCATATTCCACATACTGTCTCATTGTTTTATAATGACTCTAAATTGCTTTTTTCTTTTTTTGCTACAATTTTTTATTCAAAACTCTTATTAAGTTCACATTTTTCAAAATATGTACTTATTTGTCAATGAAATGAATCATCTTCCACATGAAAAAGGCTATGTAAAGAGTCATAGTTTAACATAAGAAAAATTCCTGAGCCAAAATAAATGGCAGTGTGTCATTTCTTTCCTCAGAAGGAGCCATGTTTCATTTGGCATGGTGCAACATGCCTGGCCTTAGTCTTATGAAGAAACATGTTCTCTGTTCTATTGGAATTGACATTGACTACAGAGGTGATATTGCACACAGAAAAAAAAGCAAAAAAAATTGAAAACACAGAAATGGAACATAAAGAATGTACAACTTTCCTTCACCACCTCCATTTCTCTCATAATGACTCAATTCCACAGATACACAGGTTGCATGCTGGCCACGAGACAAAATGCAAAGGGGAAGACCCCTCTTGCACATTAGTATCTTGTATTGGTGACTAAATAATTTCTGGGTGTGACTGCAGTGAGTAGACAATTTCTCTGCATTTTTCTTCAAGAATCATGCTGTGAGATGGTCCTCTGAGAGTTTCCATAAATGCTCCATCAATTTGATACTCTACATGTTAGTGGAGACTGCTAAAGTTCTGCATTCTGAACAACTGACAATCTGTAGGTCATTATTAATGCCAAAACAAGAGTGGAAGCTAGGATTTTTGGTGGCTGTGGCAGAGTTTCTGGTGACTACAAGCCACTCATTTAATAATGTGGAAGACCAGAATTTCCCTGACTAGAGTTTCTATGGACAAAAGGCTTTCTGCTGGGTACATATGCCTGAGGTCATTCATATTTCCAAATTAGTTATGGAAAATAGCTGTTTCAGTAAACAATTAAGGAAAATGTAAACTTATAATTACCTTTAGAAATGCAATGAGGTTCTTGAAGAATGAATAATTTGATTTTCATGAGGTCAGCCAGTCAATCACTCATCACTGACTAAACTTTACCCTAGGAATAATTCAACTCGTCAGGAAATGGAAAACAGAGCTCTCATATTTCATGTATTTACCATGAGAGGAGAAGTAAATGAAAAGGGTGAATTTGATATAGTTGACCCATCACCAAGTGCAGAAAATTACAAATTAGAGAATTCTATTACTAAGTACACCTGTGCAATGGCTTCTTGACATGGGATAAAATTTCAGCATTTTTAAATGGTAGGAGAGAAGGTGGTTAACCAGACTAAGCAGTGCTAGTTTGGTCATCTTTTAGAAGCAAAGCCTTCAAAGAATAGTATGTGTTTAAGGAGTTGCAATGGTGGTGATCTGTGTAATTTCCTACAAAGTAGTTGGTCCTGCCATTAGTTAGGCTCAAGCCTTTCTAATGTCTAAACCTTCATGGTGCCACAGAAAGCAACGTCATCAGCAGCAATGAGACCTGGTTCTGTCATTCCAGGTGAGTCAAATTTGGTGCATGCTCCCTCACACTTTGAAATAGAAATTACAGTTTCATGTGGCTGTATCACAAGGCATTAAATGAGACATTCAAGTGAGTGATTTGAAAGTTAAGAGAGGTTATCTCTATGAAATTTCAAATTAAAGCCAGCAAAAATCAATGTGGAAAATAGAGGCCTGGAGCTTTGCCAGAAGAATATTCAGGGAAAAGAAATGAGTGGATTTAAGAAAATAGTGCCTCAAAAGACGGAGGTGATGAAATATATGGACAAGAAGTTGATGGTGGTCCTGGAGAATCATTGGGTTGAAAAATAACATTCTGACACAACCCAGCAGAAACAGAGTTCTGCAAATTTGAAGGAAAGGTGAATTCTTACAGCAATGCAGTGTACACTCTGGAAAGTATTGCATCAGTCCTCCTGTATGCACCATGGACTTTCTGGGACAAAGAGTTTTGCAGGAGTTGAAGGCCTCTGTCTGTGACTACTGGTGTGACTTTTTGAAAAACTTCTTGAGCAAAAATCCTAATTTCAATAAATACACTTCCAATATACTTAAGTATTAATTGTACTGGGAATGGAGTAATGTTTAGAGAGGATCTTAACAGCTATTTATGAATCAGATAATCAATGTTATCAATAATTAACTCAAGGAAATATTTTGCTTTGAACATGAGTCATTACTTTGTTTTCAGTGTGAGGAAGTCAGAGTAAGCTTGAGAAAATGTGTTTATCTGCTGTTTAATTCGAAATATACCTCATAGCAGTATGTTTAAAATATTTTCACTTGGGTTCTCTTCAAACCATTTCAGCATTTCTAAAGAGATAAAGGTTATAAGATCAAATGAACCATCCTCAATTTTATCAAGTGATCATTCTGTTCAAGTTACTTACCTATTCAATTACCTGTTCATTTAACCTCACTTTTAAGGAAATTCATAACAATAATTACAATACAATGATATAAGCAAATTTCAATAAATACACTTAAAAATGCATTTTCATGAATTTTAATACACACAATTTATAAAGACTATAAAGTTTATTTTCTTAATATTTTACCATAAACTTACTGAAATTATTTGCATACTTCCTAGTGTATTTGTAAACATCCAAGACCTTTACCCTTGAGTAATAATTATAATGATACAGAATTATGTATTATTTCACATAGAAAGAAAACCACTCTCAGAAGAAAAGCATTTTTTATACATCGTGTTTTGTCTTACTAACAGAAAAGTTATTAGTATTTTATTTTTACAGGTAGCCATTGATCTTCTTTTATGTTTTTCTTTTTTTTTTGTAATTCATTTTTATTGTTAGACTTATTGGGGTGACATCTGTTAGCAAGGATTACATAGGTTTCAGGCATACAATTCTACAGTGCATTGTCAACTTGATGTATAGTAAGTTCACCACCTAATGTGACTTCTCTTTCCATCACCTTTTATTTAGCTTCCCCCCTCTTCTCCCACCCAATCCCCTTTCTCCTGTCCCTAACCCATGCATCCCCAAATAAACATTAAATTATTGATTGTGTCCATAGGTTATTTGTTTGTTCATTTCTTTTTTTCTTTGCTTTCAGTTTTATATTCCTCATATGAGTGAAATCATGCAGTTCTTTGTTTTTTTCTGTCTGGCTTATTTCACTTAGCATGATGATCTCCAGTAGAGACTTTGTTCTTCACTTTAAAAACTGGGTTTCCTGGTGGTGTAAGTGGATAGGTTTTGGCGCTTTCAACACTGCAGCATGGTTTTGATTCCCCACCCCCAAAAAATAAAATGAAAAATAAAAACCAAGTATGGGTTAAGGCTGGAGTAGGAATTAAAGTAATTCAGCTTTGGCAGTATTCAGTCAGATGATTCCTCTGAAATATAAAATAAATAATTAAATAAGGTGACAAATTATAGGGCAAGGATTTCCTCTTAAAGAATGAGATGCTGTGCTGCTGCATCATCCAGTCTGATCTGCATCTTAAGGGAGATCTCCTTCCACTAAGGTAATCTCTTTGAGGATATGCAGAATCCTCTATAACCTTCTCTCTGTACTCTTGCAATACTTTCTAAGAGTCAGAGAATACAGTTGATACTTCTTTGGAGTAATCAACAAGCTAAAAGTTTAGGATTCAGACTGCATGAGGCCATATGAGGTGAAAAAGAAAAAAATTGATACTAGCACAGATGAAGTGAGGTGCAGCATTATTTTGAGTTAAGCTCTTGACTCCTCACTCAGTCTCTCAAATCTGAGCTGCCCAACTAAGTCATGGGAGGTGGCTAATTAAGGTGGTGCAGGGTTCCAACATGCCACTCTATGCAAAAAGTCTCTGGTTACCCCAACCACACACACACACACACACACACACACACACACACACACACATGATTTTATTTTGATGGTACTCTTTCTATGTCCTGTGATGAGAAAGTTTGATGAACCTGGGTTGACTGAAGCAGCAGTGGCAAGATTTTTCAGGCTCCACCAGCCCTTTGCTCCTCTGCTCTCAGATGTCAATTTCAGCCCTTGTTTCATGTTTAACCTTGCACATTGGTGGCAACATTTCTGGGCTAATGTGACAGCAGCACCTCAAACAGGCTCTGCCAGGACCTCTCTGTTAGAGCCCTTGCACGGTGTGGTTTTTGCTGGAGACCTCTCTGAGGAAGCAAACCTAATAAGCAAAGGCCTTTTTTTATCTCACCCACCTGTCACGACTCAGGCAAACTTTGGTGCTGCAGCCCGGTAGCCATTTTTCACCAGATCCCAAGATCAATGGAAGGGCTGTCCATAAGGTAGCTAAAGAAGAAGGGTCTTCCCCACTTAAAGCACCACTGGCCAAACACCAGCTCCTTTCAGAGGTGCTGCCTGTGTTATGAAGCTACACTAGTGGCCTTTAGCCAAGAATCCTGTCTCACCCACACCACCTTTTAGGCCTGGTCCATCGAGTTAGGGTGAGGTACTCATGGAGTTCTAAGTTAAAAAGCAGACTGGCCTCAGCCAGAAGAGATTCCCAGTGTCCCTCTCTTGTTGGGAAGTGTATGGAGAGCTCAGAGTTGCTCTTTTGTGTTTTAGAAACTTCTGTCTAAAATAAAAGCCATGGACGTCTGGGAGGACAATATTCTTACCTTCCTATAGAGCCCCAGCAACCTCATGAACACTAAACAGAGTTGTCTGTCATGGCAAATGCCAGTGAACCCAAACACAACTGCAAGCAGGCCCTCCCTGTTCTGCTTTGTGCGGTAAACTGAGGACCTTCTCCTTAGAACTGACAGTACCTGGAAATATGGAGGACTGGCCCTATTATGTTGTAGTCCAGATCCGAGCTGGTGGACTCCCTGCTTCAAAAATTTCCTATGTCACCGCCATAGCTGCTGCAGCCACTACCATATGTGAGTCTGGGACCAGGGAACAACACCTCATGAACAGCTACACTGCTGAGCACTATCAGACAGCACATTGGAAATGGTTAAGAACTGTATTTTAGCCCTTGATGAATACATTCATTCTCCACTAATTCATTGTGATATCACTTTAGGTAAACGGTGATTATGATGACTGATACATTTGTCTGCCACTACTGCAGAAATTTCCTGCAGGGGAAGACATACCTAAAGAAGAATGGCCATCACTGCTACCTGAATTTCTTTGACAATTCAGTGCCAACACCTGTATGCATTGCAGCAAGCCTATCAGTACAGACTCCAAAGACTTGCACTGTAAGAACAGCTACTCATATATGTGGAATATAAAACTGAAAGCAAAGAAAAAAAGAAATGAACAAACAAATAACACATGGACACAATCAATACTTTAATGTTTATTTGGGGACGAGTGGGTTAGGGAGGGGAGAAAGGGGAGGGGGTGGGAGAGGAGGGGGGTAACCTAAATATAAGGTGATGGAAAGAGAAGTCACATTAGGTGGTGAACTTATTATACATCAAGTTGACAATGCACTGTAGAATTGTATGCCTGAAACCTATGTAATCCTTGCTAACAGATGTCACCCCAATAAGTCTAACAATAAAAATGAATTTAAAAAAAAAAAGAACAACTACTGACATGACACCTGCTTTTGCTGTACCAAGTGTCTTCACCCCTCATCCAGCGAGATGTTTGTGGCCAAAATCAGCAAGATTCTGTGCAAAAAGTGCACCATTCTGGAAGACTCCCTCAATTTCAAGGGCTGCTACAAGTTGTTAGTTGCAGGACATTGGAATGTGGATTGCAACGGAACCCTCTGGCACGAAGACTGCTTCAACTTCAGCAACTGTAAACAACTCATTGAAACTTGAAGCTCAGTTTATAAAGTGGAGGAGTTCTACTGCATGCCTTAAAACAAGACCCAGTTTGGCTACCATTTCGTGAAGTGCAACAAAGCCATTCCATCTGGAGGAAACACTTACCAGCATCCACCCTGGCATGCTGAATGCATTGAGTGCATTACATGCTCTAAGAAGCTGGCTGGGAAGCCTTTCACTGTTGTGGAAAACCAGTATTACTGTGTGGATTGCTACAATAATTTTGAGGTCCAGAAATGTGGTTGATGCAAGAACTCCATGACTAGATTTGGTAAGTGTTCCAGTGTGGTGACTCTTGAAGAACAATCCTGGAATGACTATTCATTGCAATGCAAAAAAATACTCCTGAACCTGTCCAAAACGCCATTTATTTCCCATCAGGTGCAAGTATCTTCTCCTGACTGTGGTGGCAGGGGCAGATTCAATGGAGCAGTCTGCCCAAGGTATTTCTTTATGCAGTGTGTGAGAAGTATCAGAAAGCCCTTACCTAATTCATTCAGGTAGTGGCAGACATAGTGATGGGACCCCAATTCATGGAGACTCTACAGAATGTGGGTGAGCCTTAATTTTTACCTCACGCTGTCACCAGGTGCTCAGGCCTCACCCTGTACCTCAAATCCATGATTACCCCAGGTCCTTAGCCCTCCCTCACCCCTCACTCTTATACAAGACTCACATCATTCTGTGTCCCTTGACATCTCAAAAGCCCTGAATCATCAGTCCCCCACCTCACAACTCTCCTTACCCCAGCTCCCTGCCCAATCTCTGCTCCTCTGTGAGTGAGCTTCTGGTAGGGGTGAATGGTGGGAATTTGAGATAGGAGTCTCAAAATCCCTCCAATTCACTCTGAGAGCAGTAGAAGCATTCAGTCTATTTAGTGGGCCTTTGGAGATGAGGCCAAGAAGGTGAAGCTTTCAGATTGGTGTGAGGGGGTTTCTAAGATCCCTAATTCAATTTTTATTACAACCAGACAAGTGTCAGCATATAGACAAAGCTACATGAATTGCCTGATAGACATTTTATGTGAATACGAATCTACCCTAATCATACCCATTATATCCAGGTGTCCTTTCATATCACCCTGGTTTTACCACCGCCGACTTCTTCACACTGAAGAAATTGAGGGAGTTCCCTGATGGTGTAGAGTCTTAAGACTTTGGCGCTGATGCTGTCAGTGCTGCTGCCTGGGTTCGATTCCCAGCCAGGGAGCCACCCACATACCAAAAATAAAACAAAACAAAACAAACAAACAAAAAAGAAATTGAGAGCAGTCATTGACAAATTCTTTCTCATTGTGAATTAGTAAAAAAGCAATGATGTGATTGAATATTTTCCAAGAGATTCAAAGTTGGCAGAGATCTGATTCTGAGAGATATTTTATGGTGTTCTCATTTTACTCATTACTAACTAAAGCATACTGTATAGAAAGAAAAAACACATTGTATGTATGTGTGATTTTCTTCATATCTATTAACATAAAGTGAGAATATAATTGTGATTTTCTTTTACTCCCCAACCGTTTTTTATTCTATCACCAGCTGAAATTAAATATAGCATTGTATCATTACTGTATCATGAGCAATCATCAGTTTATAAAATATTGTTTTTACAACTCTTTTAAATTTAAATAACATTACAAAAATAAGAACATATCAATAGTGCAAGAATGTTTAGAAATAATGGTTACACTGTGTTATTTTGAGTTTTCTGTGGGTCTTATTGGGAAATTACTGATGCACTGAGATGGAATTTCTTTTTCTCCCTGGGAGTAATTTTGTTGTTAAATTCTTGTATGTTTTATTCAGGGTCAAAAGATACATTTAGAATGGAGAATGTGTATTTTATAATGATTTTTAAAACCTTTTTATTTTGACATATACATTTATGAGTTGTAAGAAACAATGCAATATCCCCTGTATCTCAAAACTTTAGTGTGATATCATAACCATGATCTTGGCATTGCAAACATTTATTGACTTAATTCATGTATATTCATTTTTTTTATTGGGGTGACATCTGTTAGCAAGGATTACATAGGCTTCAGGCATACAATTCTACAGTGCATTGTCAACTTGATGTATAATAAGTTCACCACCTAATGTGACTTCTCTTTCCATCACCTTATATGTAGCTTCCCCCTCCTCTCCCACCCCCTCCCCTTTCTCCCCTCCGTAACCCACTCGTCCCCAAATAAACATTAAACTATTGATTGTGTCCATGGGTTATTTGTTCATTTCTTTTTTTCTTTGCTTTCAGTTTTATATTCAGCATATTTATACTTCTGTGTGTGGATTCATGCACATGTGAACTCATGTGTGTGCTATACAGTTTTATTCTGTGGACATGCTTCACCACCATAATCAAGATACAAGACACTTTATCATAGAGATGCCATGTGTTTTTGTTTTATAGCCATACCCAACTTTCTCTAGTCCCCATGACAGGGTAACCATGAATTTATCTCAAATATTCTGTTTTCTCAATGTTGATCATTATTTGTTATGCAATTTTTTCATGTGGATTACTTTCTTTATTCTGCATGTGTGTATCTCCTTGTATGCTTGCATGCATAGTCCTAAGAGATCTCAGAACACTTCCACACACACAGTATTTTATATACACTAATTAAATTTCATTAAACCATATTTTAGTTCTAAAGTGCCCCTAGTTTTCAGATTTTTATTCCTTTCACTCCTACTCAATCTTACTTAAAAATGAAGATAATTCATGTTACCTAGATTCAGTTTAAGAACTTTTTTAGTTAAATAAATGTATACAATGAATATTTAAATATACTTATTCTTTTAATTAAAGATCACCTGTAAGCTTTGTTATAAAAACTTATCTTAATAGCTAATTAACTATTGAAATGGCTTTTTCTTATTTAAAAATATCACCATTAATGTTAAAAAGATTTTGAATGAGCTACCATATGAGTGCATCACAGATATTTTTAATCGAACTTTTATTTTTAAAGGAAGTAAGTTACTTTTGGTTTCCTAAGACACCAGTGTATTTTCTTATTGACTTTGACATAATCTTTGCACAGCTAGAAAGGTTTGTTTTGTCTTGTTTTCTCACTTTTATTTCCCAATGAACTATTTAAATTAATATGTGGCATGTGTATAAGGCAATGTGAAAAGCATTGTCATATAGGATTGTATAAATCAGTAGTGGACTTGTTAAAATTGTTTTAATTCATTCTCTGAAAAAAAAATCCTAAAGGGGAAAAGGATCAATGGAATTTTATTTTACTTTAAATTTCTCCTCTTTTGCACTGTAGTATGATGTCCTAGAGAATTTGCTTTTTTGAATATGTTCAAAGTAATTACTAATGCAAAGTGTTGCAAAATAACTTCTTCCGAGTATTTGAACAAAAATAAATATAATTTCTAATCAAAGTTGTTAATAGAAAGCACTGTGAACAATGTGTCTATAACCTAGCATTATTTTATTCTCACTGAGATTTTATTTTTCTGAAATAAAAGTGCCAAAGTTGATAATTATATAAAAATAAGTCAATATAACAGAACATCCATGAAAATATTAAAAAGTTTAACTTTAGTTGTGAAGTTCCTTTATCCACCCTTACACTCTGTATATTTGTCTTGTAAAAACTTACAAATAACTTTTTTACTATTTTCTGAATAATTTTTTAATTTAAGTTTTTATTGTGATCAAAGTAGGGAAATGGGAGTGTGATTCATAATGGAGTTAAATCATCTTCCCCATGACAGGGAGTCAATACATAATGACTAAGACATTTTAACAGCAGAAAAAGAGATGACACTACAAGTATGATATTAGTAATAATAAAATAAGTATCAGGACCAAGTAAAAGTTAAAAATGATATTCTTTGGGGAGCAGAGTATAAGAAGTGGTATACAAAGAATTGTTGTCTTTCATTAGAAACTTGGTACTGTTACTTGAGTTTATAAAATATGTACATATATAAGTGAATTTTAATAATTTCCCTGTTTGAATAGTCAGTAACCCATTACTGTAATAGTAGCAATAGTATATTTTTACTACCAATTGTAGAATTTGAGATATTAATAGTGTTTGTTTAACTATAAAGTGTAAGAAACATATTTCATGGCCTATTAGAATACCAGGGCACTCTTAAGTTGTTCAGGAGGTCTTTTGAAATAAGCTAATAAAAGCTTGAAGATAATTATGTTTGAACTGCTTAACTAAATAAAACAAAGTACTTATGAAAAAAAATTTTTGTAAGAAAATAGCATAAATTTTAAAATAATACTTTGTTATATATTACATATTAACTGCAATAAAACAGCAAACATGGCAAACTATGCAGTACATACACATATTTTCAGGAGGATTAGAGGAAGAAAAGTTTGTATAATGCTTTAAATATGGATCTAGCTGAAGATAATTTGCAATTTGAGTTAGCTTAATAAGTTCAGAATTCTAAAATGTAGTAATAAGTGTTCAGAAAATAATGATATTTAAATACATGTGTCTGGGGCAAGGTAAAATTTTTCAGATTAATAATCCAGTATCTCAATTTGCTATGAAAAGATAGAGTCTTTGGTGTGCATTAATAATATATTTGAAATATATTCCATTGATAAATTGATTTGGGTGACATTTAAAATTAAAAAATTATATAGGTTCCAGGTACACAATTCTACAATACATCATCTACATGTAGTAATGTGAGTTCAATACCCACTGTCAGTTCTTTTTCTATCACCACGTATTTGTGTCACTGTCCTTTCTCCCTAACCACCTTCCTTCATGTTATGTTAATTTGATTCATTTTGTCAATGTAAAAGAATTCTTCCAGTTGTTGGTGAGTGGTGATTAACTCAAAGCACACATTATTTTAAAAAGATAGTAAAGAGTGACAGCAAGTTTACAATGCACTGTGGAATTGTATGCCTGAAACCTATGTGATCCTTGCTAACAGATGTCACCCCAATAAGTCTAACAATAAAAATAAATTAAAAAAAAAGAAAAAATTGAAAGCTTTTACATGTGCTTAACTAGAACATATTCTAGGAAACTATAATTATTTTTAACGTATAGCACCTAACAATTTGTCCTAAAAAACACATTATTCTGAATTATTTCATGTCCTGTTATTTCTTTTATTTTTGTTATGTAAGCATTGGTACAGAGATATAATATAATATAGTGAGAGTTGGGTCTCATTGTTTTCTTTAACAAAGGAAATCTGGGTGATTAAAAATACTCCAAACTATACAGGGTAACCTAAATGGTGGTACACCACCGAATCAATTAAAGTCATCACAACAAATCAGAAGTTGTGTAATAATGTATTAACTATAAACTGTGCTGTAAACCTACATTTGGTCGACCCTGTAGAAGAGTCTATAAGAGTGGAACTAAGAAATGGAAAATCATGTGAAATGTTACATAGTAAATGTTTGTGAAAAGTCAAATATATCCAAATTTCACTTTGTATTTGAATGAACTTTATGGCTTTTGCTCCACTGACTACAACTTTATCCTATACTTCTTTGTCCAATTAATTCGCACTCAGTATCAATTGCATGTCTAGGTTTTGATTCTTCAGGGAAAACTAACTTAAGCCCTCATAGTAATTTAAGTATTCTGTTTTATGCTTTCCTTACACCTAATACTTTTCTTTCATAATTCCATAATTATAATGATTTAGTATCTGATTTTTTCACTAACTGAAAATTCCATGCCTAGCATAATATTTAGCATAGAGCACATGTTCAGCAAGTTAAAGAGAATGGAGGAGTAATTATTTTTCCAGGTTTTTAAAAATCTCTTTAAAAATTTGATTGTTATAACAGCTAAAGTAGTTAGAGCAGGTATTTTCTTCAGTGTAGATGTTCATAAGCTCAAAAAGGTTGAATAACTGCCCTCATCACAAAGTGAGTTAGTGGCCAAACTGGGACTAAGACCATTTTCTTAAATGTTGCCTTTTGCTCTTTCTACTTGTAGGCAGTAGGAAACTGTTCCTAAATGGTATTAGGAGTTCCCAATAAAGCTCCGTGTTGACTACTAAAACAAATTGTCTGTTTAAGCATTTGGGTACAAATAGATGCAGAGTAATTGTATGTGTTTGACTTTTGAGGACCAGTATAAGAATCGAAGTGGAGGCCAGATGCAGAAGACTAACTTTGATAAATACTTGGAGGTTTGAGTTAGTGGGAGTTGTGTTTAGGGCTTAAACTGCTGTCAGAACTTGAGGGGATATTTGGGTCTTCTCTGTCTTCTGAAGAAAAGCCTTCTCAAAGCAGAAGCTTGTTCAAAACACCTTAAAGAAATGTGTGAAAAGCCCTGAAATTTGAGACCCAATGTAGTACGTCAGAGAGTTGGACTGAGACTCTGCCAGGATCTAAGAGACTGCAAAGAAACATTTAATAAAGCCCAAGGCAATCAGCTAACCTCTGACTGAATGCCTGCTCTCCTTGAGCATTTAAGAAAATATGAGGAGGAAGCAATTGATATGTTTGTGTTGATAGATGAAAGTGTGTAATTAACATTCCCTTTTCACTTAACACTTCCATTTGCTTTTCATTTCATCATTATTTTATGTGAAGGACTTTTCTACCATGTACATTAGAAACATAACTTTAGGATTTCTATTGAGTAGAGGTACTGACCTTAGCAAAATTCTAGAACCACACCTAAAAAATATTTGGCCTTGCCATGAACACAAGTCAGACTACACTAATACCTATAGTGAAATATTGATTTTGCTTTATAACACAATACATTTTTTAAAGAGTAGCTCAATTTAAATTGTATTTTTTATTTAAGTTCTGTTGAAAGTCTAGATAAAAACAAATGCTATTTGTATGAAAGTGTATGTATTAATATCTATGCATCTTTCTCCAAAGGAAATGATTTTTCTCCACTATTCTATATATTTTAAGTTCTATCTCTGTGTCAAGTTAGAATTACTATTACATAATGTGGATTGAATGAATTACATTGTTTTTCATAAAAATATTTTCATAGAATTACTCTAATAGTATGTCCTCATTTTAATTTTTAATTTGAAGGCTGATTTAAAAGTAGTTATTTTCCCCATACTTTAGGTATGTCATTGAAGACATTGTCCTTTTTGTTGGTAATTTTTTATAATAAAAATATACTCTATTATTTAGCTGGTCTTCATTAACTATCTTATGTCAAGCTACTGTTCAGTATGAAATTTCAGGGGAACAATAAATGTTGCAACTTTCTTTTATTTCACAAATGTTCCTTTTTACTTTTGTGCTAGGTAATTCAGGGCTATGTTTAAAGTTTTATTGCAGCAGCTATTCCTAACTAGTGTTTCTCAGGCAGTTGTCAGTCCTTCTCTCTACTACATGGCTGTGAAAAGTGGCTTAGCCTTGATCACTCACTCAGCCCCAGGCGGAGGCAAAGATCTGCCTTTGGGAATCCTTTCTTTCCAAGGACAGAAACAAGGCATGACAGCTGCTCTGATCAGAATCAGGTCTTCATTTACTTTGAATCTCCTGGAAAGTATTCAAGCATATCATTGCTCTTTTACAAATTCACAATGAAAAACAGTGTGTCAACTACTGCTCTGAATTTCTTTGGTGTGAAGAAGTTGAAGGTGATAAAAGGCAGGGCGCCATGCAAGGACACCTGGTT
>PVJL010017164.1:0-18968 GCA_004026885.1 Lyroderma lyra | reverse complement strand
TGTGGAGGGTCCTCAGAAAATTGGGAATGGAGCTACCATTTGACCCAGCAATCCCCCTTCTGGGGATCTACCCAAAGAACTTGAAAACCTTTGTCCGCAAAGACTTATGTACCCCAATGTTCATTGCAGCGCTGTTCACAGTGGCCAAAACATGGAAACAACCAAAGGTCCCTGCGACAGATGACTGGATAAAGAAGCTATGGTACATATACACAATGGAATATTACTCAGCTGTAAGAAAAGATGAAATATTGTCATTTGCAACAAAATGGATGGACCTGGAGATCATCATGCTTAGTGAAATAAGCCAGACAGAAAAAACAAAGAACTGCATGATTTCACTCATATGCGGAATATAAAACTGAAAGCAAAGAAAAAAGAAATGAACAAACAAATAACCCATGGACAAATTCAATAGTTTAATGTTTATTTGGGGACGAGTGGGTTAGGGAGGGCAGAAAGGGGAGGCGGTGGGAGAGGAGGGGGGAAACTAAATATAAGGTGATGGAAAGAGAAGTCACATTAGGTGGTGAACTTATTATACAACAAGTTGACAATGCACTGTAGAATTGTATGCCTGAAACCTATGTAATCCTTGCTAACAGATGTCACCCCAATAAGTCTAACAATAAAAATGAATTAAGAAAAAAAAGAAAAATAAAGCAAACACACATGCTCATATAATTTATAATGTGTTTCACTGCCTTAAGAATGAAAAGCATTAATTCTAGGCAATATATCATTTACATATCATATTTTGGAGTATATATGAACTGTAGTTTCTTTAAACTATAACACTACACACTAAATCTCGATTTGATAAGTAAATTTAAATAAACTTTTCCTTAGTCCATAAAAAGTGGAAGGGAAAGAGGAGAAAGAGAAAGAGAGAGGAAAAGAGAGAGAGAGACAGAGAGAGGGAAAGAGAAATCTGTAATTCTCATATACTAACATCAGTTATAGCAATCACACATGTATTTGTTTTACACTTCTAGATTTAAAATAAGAAAATAGCATAAAATAACCTTTGCAAAATCTTAGTAATTCTTTTCCTGTTTTTATATAATAAATTAAATTCATGAAAATCATAACTGTATTCTAAACTAAAGAAAACCATTAGCCTAAAAGCATATTAAAAATGGTATACCACACACAGAATTACAAAAAATACAAATTAAAGCCACAGTGACATATTATGATTTTACCAACCAAAATGGTAATATATATAAATAAAACAGTAAGAAGCAGTATTAATTTACAAGTGTACTGTAGAATATACATCCTCATTCTAAGCAAAAATATTAGTTGCTGTATTATTTTTGCAAAAATTTATTCAGAGTCATGAATGTAATTATACACTAACTCAGCAATTCCACTCTCAGGAAATTATTTTAAGGAAATTCCCAACAACATAGAGACATGCTTAATTTATGCCACATTTATATGGTGTAATATTGTTTGGACATTAAAAAGTCATGTTTCAGGAGTATGTTTGATGGCATGGAAAATGCTGATAACATAATGTTAAATGATTTTTTACAAAAGGTAATTAAACTGAAAAAAGAGCATGAGCTGTATTTTATTATCATACTGAAAGTAATCAAGCAAAAAGACATAGCTCATCAGATATAACTGCAAAAGCTTGTTGATAAATAAAACACAGAAGGCAGCGTTTCTAAAGCATCCTTTTAGTTTTAATAATGTTGACCACAAGGCTGCATGTGCGCATACACACACACACACACACACACACACTGTGAAAGGTAGCTGAAAGCTGTATGTGTTCTTGAAGCACTTTTTCATGAATTTGAACCTATTTTCAGAAAGTAGACTTTTGTTCATGAGAGCTAACTTATCTTAAAAATCATAAGATACAGTCAATTCTTGAAAAGACATAATTCTGACAAGTTCACATTTTAATAATACAAATCTTTTAATAATGTAGCTTCACTATCCCATAGGGAACAGTCACGTTATTGCTCTGCAGAAAGAGAAACTAGCAAAGTCTGATTTTATTTCAGTCATTGCTGGATACTTTATGGTTGCTAGTTTTATTTTGCTAAAAATAGATCTTTAATAAGTATCTATTTCATATTAGTATACAAAGATACATAAATATTGAGCTTAATGTAGAAACCACAAATGGTGACAGACGATGAGTCCCATTTTCACTTGTGGGATTTTTGTGTAATCCCACAAATGAAAATGGGACTCATCCTCTGTAGTATTTACAACAATAACCTGAAGTTTAATGCCTATATGCACTTTGACTCATTTTACCAGTGTGAAATCACAAATCACATAAATTCACTCAATTTTCTTCTATGTCCTCCTCAAACTTCTTCTTTTCTGGTGTGGAATACCTATTGAAAGTATTAATGTGTCACAGTTATATAAGGTAATGCTTTCAGAAACTACTGACCTATTTGGACTTTCTCTGAATCCTCCTCTCTCTGCTATTCAGGATGTTGAGCTACTCCAGGCAATGGTTCTTCTAGCACAGTCCTCAGATCAGCAGTATCAGAGTCAGCTGGGGGCTTAATAAAAATGGAAATTATCAGGTTCCATCCAGACCAATTGAATAAAAAGTATGGCATGTAACCCAGAAACTTGTATATTACTGAGTTTTTCAGATGATTCTGATGGAGGCTTAACTTTGAGACCGCAGCTCTAAGGTACAGAAAGTTATGGTTTTGTCTATGTTCACATCATGCATGGTCTATCCCTTGCAAAGCAGTTTATGTGTTGAGGATGTGAGGCTATTCATGGGTTCAACGAGCTAATGTCAATATTACTGAATACTATATCATAGAATTTTCATAGCAATACAGACAAAGTATTGGAATTTATAATAGAAACAACAGGTATAACTAGAATTTCTTTTTGGAAGACAAGTGTTTAGGAAAATACTTAGATAAGCTATTTGAGAAGTAGATGAAATACTGATGATACATTGAGAAAGAGATAAGAAAAAAATGTAAAAATAGATAAAATAATCTGTATAAAATATTTAAAAATTTAGGTTATGGGATAGGTAATAGAGGCATATATAATGAAAGCAGGCTAAGTCATAGAAAGAAATTGTCAAATGACCATGTAATAGAAAATAAGAGTCAAATGACTTCTGAGAACAAGTATATTTTACAATAAGAATAAATTGCTTTCAGGAACTTCCATCTTCTGGAATTTTAATAAAATCTATTTTACCAAATGCCATGTGTCAGTGAACTGTGTTAAGAAAACCTTTGATTGAACAAGATGGATTGAGAAAATGTAATTATTTTCTCCCCTCTGAGGGACCTAAATTGTGATAGTAAAGATATTTCTGAAAGCTGTAAGCCATGAAAATGAAGAAAAACAAATGGTAGGTCATCAGCAAACTAGACATTTCAACAAATTTCTATAAAGCAAATGGAAAGGTATTGATTCATGAAGCATAGTGAAGGTAGTTGCAGAGAGAAAAAGAAAAAGAAACCATGGAGAGCACTAACATTGAGGAGGCACAAATCTTTCCTAAAATAGTCTTCAGAGGGTTGGGAGAGAGACTTGATGAATCAGAACAGCAGGCAATAAAAACGCTATCGCAGTCAGTTCAGATCCTCTGTTTCTAAACAAAAGCAAAAAACAAAACAAAAAAGGATTTATTCTTTACAAATGGTCTGGGACAAATTGAAGCAGCTAATATGGATCCTGGTGCTCCTTAATGAAACCTTCTTCCCAATGACCATTAGTAGTTCTTTAGCTTACTGGAATAAAAAAATAAAGGATAAACATATCAGATAAAACAAAATGTAATTTCCCAGAACTGAAGAGCTACAATACTCATTGAGTGTATAATGCAGTGAGTAATAATTTAAAAATACAAATAACTAGTCACATTTTTTAAGATATTTAGAGCAGCAATACTTATTGAGTTGATTCTAAACTTTCTCCATAGAAAAAACCCAGGTCATTTACAAAAACTTGGTAGCATGGTTGTTATTCTCATAAGTAATGTTTAATTCCATGGAAAAAAGAACAATACCTACAAAGTCCAGAGAGAAAATAACTTTAAACACTTACAATTTACACTCCTCTCAACTATAAATCAAGGATGATGGTAGAATAGTGACCTTCACATATGCAAGCCCTCAAAATTATATCTCACATTCATCATCACATAGAAAATTACTTGAGGATGTATGCCAGTAATGTAATAAAATTATAATACATATTTAATGAATGAAAGATTTAACAAAAAATGTTCAACTCTAATTTCAAGTTTAGATAATGACATTTTTCAACTAAACCTCACTGATTAGTAAAATTGAATGATCGATCTAAAGAAAAGCAATTATTTGTAGGTTTAACAGTCTATAAATAGAAAGCATCTTCTGAAGAAAAATTCTTTAGGGACTTGGATCCCATGTATACATATTTTATATCAATGTATTAGAAGCTGCAAATTGACAGCATACTCCAAAGGGTAAATTTTGTATGAAATTTCTACATTCTGATTAGTTCAATGACTTACAGAAAAACATACTGATTTACAAGTAAAGCAACTGTCAAATCTCATGTACTGATATAGATAAAATAGCAAATGAATTACATCAAAAACATTGACAATATTCTTCCCACTATCCTTGACACCACACAGCTAGGACGATTATTATACTGTGCTTTAGACATCTCCATTTAAAAGAAATTTGGAGACAGAACAAATAGCCAGTACTGGGAAAATAATTATTTCTCTGATGAAAAATAATTCAAAGGGATTTGAAACTGAACTCATGGATAACACAAAATATTTATAAAAGTTTTTTTGACCTGGGAAACAAAACCAGAAAACTGACAAAAAATATTTGTTATCAGTAAAAAAAAAATTCTCAATATAAAGCATAACTTATATATTTTCACAAATTAATAGTAAACCAAATCTAAAAGAATATGAAGAGGATTCTATACCTCAATCACATAGAAGTTATTCCAGCAATGGAATCGGGGTTTAATATACAAAACCAATCAATGTAGTATACCTCATTAATAAAATGGAGGAAAAAATAAAACAATATCTTTTCATTTGATGTAACTTAAACATTTCACAAAACTGTAACAAATTTTCATCATCAAACACTTAGAAATCTGAGACCAGTAAGTCCTTCAACATGATAAAAAGTATTTATAAAAAAAAGTACTGCTACCATCATACTTATGGTAAAGGACTGAAAACTTTCCTGTTAAATTTAAATGAAAAACAAGATGAACATGTCCACTTTTGCCACTGGGATTTAACATTGCACTGGAAGTTGTAGCTAGATTAAGGAGACAGGAAAGTGAAATAAACTGCATCAAATTGGAAAGAAAAGAATAACACTATATTTACAGGTGACATGATACTATACATAGAAAGTTACAAATAATAAAAAAAAATTATTAGAGCAATAAAGTCAGCAAAATTGCAGTGTGAAAGATCAAAAACAAGAATTAGTTTTGTTTCTATACACCTGAAATAAATGAGCCAAAAAGTAAGTTAAGTAATCTCATTTACAAAAGCATGAAAAATTTTTTTGGAATAATTTTAAGGATGTTCAAGACTTGTGCAGTGAAAAATACAAAATATTGCAAAAAGAAATTAAAGGAGACTTCATACATGAAAAGACATCCCATGTTCATATCTTAGAAGAATTAATATTAAGATGGCAACACTACAAAAGGCAATGTAAAGACTCAATGCAATCCTTATCAAAACCCCACTGGCTCTTTTGCAAAAATGTAAAAGCTGATACTAAAACCCACATGGAACTCAAGGGGCCTCAAAACAAAACCATCTTTGGAAAAATAAAAACAACAACGATCCATACTTTTTAATTTTAAAAGTTATTACAAAGCACCCATAATCAAGAAAGTGTGATATTGGCATAAAGATGAACACAGGGATCAATCCAATACGGTTGAGAGTCCAAAAATAAACCCAAGTGTCTATGATTGTCAACAAGGGTACCAGAACAATTAGGTAAGTCCAAGAATAGTCTCTTAAGAAACAAATGCTTCTGTGACAAATGGATATCCACCTGCAAAAGAAGGAAGGTGAACCACTATACCATATAAATTTAACTCAAAATCAACAGAATATATACATATAAGAGCTAAAACTATGAAACTTTTAGAAAAAACTACAGAAAAAAATCTTCATGACCTTTGCTTTTGTAAGTTTCTTAGATATGATACAAAATGTATGAGCAACAAATGAAAAATAAATGAATTGAACTATATCAAAGTTAAACTATTTTGTGTATCAAAGGACACTATTAAGAAAGCGAAAGACAACCCACAGAATGAAGTAAACTATTTCCAAATCGAGTATGTGATGGAGGTCTCCTGGGCTGAACACATAGAGAACCCTGGCAACTCAACAACAAAGAGACCATTTAAAAGTGAGCAAAGGGGTTGAGCACACGTTTCTCCAAATGAGAAATACGAGTGATCTACAAACACTTGCAAAGACGCCCATCACCATTAGTCATTAGGGAAATGCAAATTAACACAACATGAGATACCACGTTCCACATCCACTACAGTAGCTATAAAAAAATAAAAATAAAAAAAGCAAAGCATACAAATGTTTGAGTAAATTTCAGGGAAGACTGAGGATTCTTAAAAATGAGTAATTCAAAACATTATAACTTCAAAGGTTTATGAATAAGCATGACCACAGAGAGATGAATGGATGGATAAACAGTGTCCTAAAAAAATCGCACCATTTTCTAAACCCATAGGATGTACAACACCAATAATCCTAATGTAAAGTATGGAGTTAGGGTAATTATAATGTGTCAGTGTGGGTTCACCAATTTTAAAAAATGTGCCATTCCAGTGTGGGAAGGTGATAATGGGGGACCCACGTGTGGAATCAGGAGGTACATGGGAAATCTTTGTCCTTTTGGCTTAATTTTGCTGTAAACCTAAAACTGCTGTAAAAAATAGTCTTTTTTTTTTTTCAAAAATTTCATAATTCATTACATACGAATACTGTGAAATTAAGACAGAATTATAATCTTGAATTAATTATAACAGAATTATAACCTTTCAAAAAACAGACAAAAGACCTATTAAATCAGTTTTGAAGTTTGTTGAGAAAAGAGGAAGTAGTTATCTCAAAAAGATTAAAAACCACAATCTACTAATTTTACATCATCAAGTACTAGACAGTAGTTTCATGTGAACATTTTTACAATAAGAAAAGTCATTGCTGATCTTCCTTCTGGGATTTTTTATGTTAATCTCTAAAAACAATATAAATAAACATGGCCTTTAACGTTATTGTTGTTATGAATAACACAGTATAGTTAATGGCATGATTCATATTTATAAACAGACCTCAGATAATGCCTTAGTGTAAAATATTTCTATTTTTAAACTGTACAAATGTTTAATCAATTTGTAAGGCAATGAGGTCTCACTTGGTTATTAATTACTTAAACTATTATGCAAACAGAACATATTGGTGCCAAATGTATTTTGTAATGATTCACTTGTGGAGATCACAAAATAGAAGTCACAATATGAAGAAAATGAAAAAGATAGCACAATGCATTTTATAATTTAAAAAGTTAATTTCTTTTGTATACCATATTTCAAAACTAGTTTTTTCTCTCAGTAGGTTTCATTTAAGTTTCTAAAGCAGAAAAAAATCTCAGGCTTTAAGACTTTTTAAAATTAAAATTAACGTGTAGTCATTCTTTACAAATATTAAAATACAAATTTACAAACTTGCTGTGTAAGCACAGTCATCATTTTTAGAAGTTGTAAGATACATATGTGCATGAGGTTCTATACAGAGTACCCAGACTGGCTCTATAATATTATATGAATCATTGTCCTCTTAATTTCACACCTACCTTCCTTTCACACCCAAAGTCAATCTAAAATGATACACAACACTGTATCTGAGGAAACAGTCACCTTTTAAAGCATAACCAAATATAAAATACTTAGAAAATGTCAAGGAAGAGAAAAAAAAAGGTTTCATTTTGTATTTACTGTAGTACCCAATGGATCAAATTATCCTAAATGAAACCACAAGCTTGGTAGTACTTTGTAAAGAGACCAAGTGGAGGGAAAAGTTTGGAAACTACTATGAAACTTTCTATTGGACAGAAATACATTTTTACAACATACATAAATCAGTGGACAGTGGGCATTCCATTAAATGTTGCATAATACTTATACCATTTAACAATTATGTCAGATTATAACTGAAACACACAAACGTACTTTTCTCATTTTTCAAAGAAATTTTTTGCCAGCTCTAATTGAAGTATAATTTACAAATAAGAGTTTATATATTTAAGGTATACAGTGTACTATTTTGATCTATCTAGACATGGTGAAATAATTACCACTATCAAGCTAATTACTATCCATTACTTTACATAGTTACAATGTTTTTCATTATGAGAGCATTTAAGATTTACTCTCTCAGCAAATTTCAAGTATACATTAGAGTATTATTAACTGTAATCACTATATTGTATATTAAATCTCCAGAAGTTCTTCATTCTGCATAACAAACGCTGCACCCTTTGACCAATATTTCCTCCTGCCTCCCACTCCCCATGCCCTGGAAAACACCCGTGTGTGTGTGTGTGTGTGTGTGTGTGTGTGTGTGACAGTTTCTTCATCCATTCACTTGTTTATGAACATAGATTGTTCCCACATCTTGGCTATTGTGAATAATGCTGCAATGCAGTGCAGATATTTCTTTGAGACCCTGATTTCTAGGTTATATGGTAGTTCTACTTTTAATGTTTTGAAGAAATTCCATACTGTTTTCCATGATAGCGGTACCAAATTACATTCCCAACAGCATGTGAACTACAGTTCCATTTTTTTATTATCCTTGACATTTGTTATCTCATGACTTTTTTGATAATAATGAAATTAACAGATGTGATGTAATATCTAACTGTGGATTTGATTTGCATTTTCCTGATCGTTGTTGCTACTGAGCATCCTTTTACATGTGTTTTGGCCATTTGAATGTCTTCTTTGTAAAAACATCTACTCAGTTCCTTTGCTTATTTTTTAAACAAATTATTTGTTTTCTTATTATTGTATTGTCAAAACAATACTTTTAAAACTATATTTTTACAGTAATTTCATTATGACATTAAATGTGAGGGAATATATACATACATTCATGTGTAGGGTGCCAAAAATGTGTACACATTTTAATGCAGGGAAAAACTGCTTTAAAATTGTTATACCCAATATATAACGACAACAAAAGATGAATACAGGTCACATTTGACTTTTGTGATTACAAAAAGTGCTCAAAGTGATTGTCATTAGTATTTATGTACTACATAGATAACATTTCTCAAAATGTGTATATGTTTTTTGGCACCCTCAGTATATACATACACACACACACACACACACACACACACACACAGTGGAAAAAATGTCTCAAAAGTTTTGTGCAGTAGGTGTTGCAGAGGTGACAGTATAAACTGCTCAAAGGTAACAGAATAAAAAATTTTGCTAATTGTCTCAGTCTTGACAATCTTGCTTTTATAATTTGAAATACTACAATAAGAAGGAAATACAGCAAACATATTCTAAGCTAAGTGTCTTCTAATCCTTTATTAATAACAAGGCAAATTATAAATAAAATTAGCCAATCAAATATTTATGCTTTTATGAAACATTTTATATTTATTAATAAACTCTGGTCAAAGTTGGAAATGTTGGTGTGGGAAGCAGATGCCAAAGCTCATAGAGACTGCTACATGCTGTCTCACGCAGGGAAAAATCTCTAAACTTGAAGTCATGAAATGAAGTAATAGAAATGAAGTAAAGTGGTAAAAAGTAATAGATCTTTGTATTCACACAGGTCTGGGTGTAAATCTTACCTTGATCTTATCTACCTATGTAGACTTATTTTTCTTTAAACTGAAAGTTCTGAGTCATGTAAAAGGGACAAAAGGGAAAAAAATATGGATATCTGAAAGGAAGTAATGAAATAAAATACCAAAGAATGTTTATAAATCTTCATCCAAATAAAAAGCTTTTTAGAAAAAAGTATGAAGAGACAATTCTATTAATTCACCAGTAGTATTAATAAGTACTACTTTATTTAAAAACAGTGTTCTTTATATGATACTCCTGTAGCTCCTTTAAAGATTACAGGCTATATACAGAGAAAGCCTTTTATAAGTGTTCTTAATGAGTTTTAAAAAAGAAATATTTATTGATCACATAAATTTAATATTCAAAAATTAAGAGCAAAATAAGTATATTCAGCACAATGCTTATGTAGAAGGTACAATTCAACTTGGACTTTATTGGGGATTGGGGTGGATTTATTTTGGTTTATTGCTATTAGATGGTGAAATCGAAACATTACCCTATGCTGCCAAAGATGATTCTCAAAAATCAACTGCTTTGAATGCTTTGCATTTTGAATAACCATACACACCTTAGGAGACTTATAAATAACAAAATCATTAAGAAACGTTACCAGCTTTAAATGAACAATATCTATCTGGCATGCATTTTTTTCATTTTAGTGTGGAATCAGAAAAATGATCAGAACTTTAATTCAGGGGCTAATTACGTACCAGAGCTAAATAGTGCTTTCCAATTCTTTGCCACAAACACTATTCCTTTAATTAAATCATAAGAGTCTATTTCAAGTAAATGTTAGATAGGAGAATTTACATAAATTCAATAAAGGATAGAACATTTAGAGACATATTAAACTGGAGAACATTTGCTAGCATATTTTCTGCAAATTCTGTAGTCACTTTTTATTTCCTTGTGCTTAACTTTTTACGTATGAGAACCTAAATATTCATGGAAAACTTAATTAGTGTATCTAAGATATTATTTTGAGTTGACCAAATTCTCTTAATCACCTCTAAAAAGCAAAAATTAGCTTAAAACTTTTAAAATCGATATGATCATTGTATTAATGGATTCACATAATTCAATCTTCCTCTTTTTATTCCTTAAATGTTTCCAATTTTGGTTTCTTGTTGCTAAAGTGATCAGCTTATATACCTAGGGTTGATAGAAATTGATAAGAATAGTAAAATAGGTGGTTTTTAATGTCTCTATAGATTTTGTTGAGAGAAAATACCCTGTGATTTTTCATGTTTATGCATGTCTTGTAAGCAAAGCACTGATTGTCCTTATTTTCTGGACTATTTTTTCAAATGGGTATAACAAACAACATTTGAAGATAGAAATGGGGTCTTTTTCTGGAACGAAGGGCAGGCATGCTTACTTCCCAGCACAATAAAAATAATGTTTCTCTTCAGGGCCAAGGGTGAGCATGTTTACTGACCATTGTAAAAGATTTATGTCCCTAGGGTCAGGGTTCCTCTCCTGCAATAGTAAGACAGTCATGTACAGGTATGACCTGCCATTTTTTGTGCCTCCCTGCAGGATTTAGAGCTAGGGGACTCATACAAGACAATACTGATACTCTGGCTATGAGTCCAAATAATAAAGTTCTTCATCTCTGTCTCAGGAGTCTAAAATCTTCTTCCAGCCTCAGTAAGACTGGCCAGCTAAGTTGTAAGCTAGCAAGTAGGATAAAATCTCATACTCTTCACAATTCTTGACAGGTTCCCCAAACAACTAAGATAGAGGTCATATTCTCTGGATTTCTCTTTGATTTGACACATCCCTTAAAATAAATAGGCAATTGTTTCTTCAATCAAGGGATAGTATAATTACTGACCATGAGCTATAGTAAACTTGGATTGTGTTGATTTATCTCCAAGTCCATAAAATGAGAATTAAAGACATCATCTTATTTATTATTTCAAAAGCCTTAAAAGGTAGGTATTACAATAAATTATGGTGTTTTCTGGGAGGAGGTTGATGGGATACAGACAGTACAAAACCATCTAAATTAATGTTTAAATCACTTTATCGTAGAAAAAACTTATAAGTTGACAATCATCTATTGACTACTTCATTTAATAGACCCTTTTCAGGATTTATACTGGATGCCTTTGGTAGTATGATACACTACATACCAAATTTATAGGCCTTGTTTAGAAATAAAAGAATATGTGAAAGCTCTTACAACAACAGGCAATTGTAACGATGAACTACTATTACCAATTTCTCTTGTCAGTAATGGGTTATTCTTTATTCTGCCTCTTGATTCACAAGACAAATAGGTCAGCAGTATAAAACAGTAGCTTTTATAGGTATAAAAAGTTATAATATTTGGATAATTGCAGAATGTCTACATTTCTAGCCATGAATTAACATTGTTCAAAATACTCATTAAGAAGAGGAAAAAATAACTGCCATTTTGTTATAGTTATTTTGTTTAATGGGAACACCAATCACTTCTAATTTACTTGCACCAAAATACTCCAGGGGCATAATTAATCTCATCATTGGGAAGTGTGTTAGAAATGTCACTTAATAAAATACAGCCTTTTAACATTGTCATAACAATCTGAAACATTAAAATCTTATGTTATTTCCCTTGTTCATAATTAAACACACTCTCAGACAATAGTTACTGTTGTAACTTTTAATTCTTTAGTAAAGAAAATGTTATAAGCACACACAAATAATGAGGCTTTTTGATAGGTTACATCTAAAACTATCTGTAGCCCCTTTGAACATGTGCTCATAAAATTAATGAAAAAAAACATTGTCATAATTCAAATGAAGAAAGTTTGAAAGTGTCCATGGAGTAAGTGAGAAAAAAGTCTGTCAAAACTGAAAGCAGAAGTTTCTCAAACTAAAATAAAAGACCTGTTTCTAATATGTTACTATTAAGTACATGTTGGAATACATTTCAAGTGCACAGGTAGGAGTTTCAAATTAACATATGTTAGTTTCTTAACCTATATCTGGCTAATTCTATTCCTAGATACCAGTCACACATTTTGCAAAAAAGTGCTACAATTTATTTGCAAAGATTTTATCCATATAAATGTCATGTTTAAAGTCATTTGCTCTAGTTTACATTGCACAACTTATATGTAAGAATCATAAATAAGGTAATATTATTACATATCAATTTTTTTACTTTCTGCTTGTTTGTTGATAAAAGAAATTATGTTCCTCTAAAAATGGCAGTTGCTTTGCAGACATAGTCAGGCTTCTTTACTTCAGGGCTTTTCTTTTTCAATTTATTTTTCCATGTACTAAGCGAATAGGTTGTTCCTCCTTGCAGGACAGAGTATGAACCATGTATCTAGGTTAAATAACAAACCAACCTTTGCTCAAAGTAACATTTTAATTTTAAGCTCATTTATTTTTAGATGGCTTATTCTGACAATGCTTTAGTAACAGGTAAGGAATTTGAACTTACATCAAATTGAGACATGTTTATTGTGTTTATTCTGCACCTTTAATATTAATTCTGCACTCCTAGTAAATTAAAAAGCATATGTTAAATAAATAGAAAGACTTTTATCTAAAAGAAAAGGCTCCCTCCATTTTAGGGAAAGGTTGTTCCAAATTATCAATCTCAGATACAGAAAAAGAGCAATTTAATGGAGCACCTCAGAAACAACACAGAATGTGGAATGCCATCTTTAGTTAGAAGCTTCCACACTAATAAGATTAAGTAACAACAGATCTTATTTCAGAGTCATGATAATACATGTGAAACTGTGTTGTAAGAAGCCATACAAAGTATTCTAATCAGTGTTAAAAGAAAGGCTTAGAGAAAGAGTAGGTGAATAATGTCTTAAATTTTCAGAGATGCAAGGTTTAGACTAGAGAGATGGCACATTTGTCATGCTGGTGTTTGTTATTTTTTGTCTTCCCTCTTACAATGCAATGAGTGTGGCTAGGAAAGCCACAAACATGCTACAAACAGCATGTGTGGATATATTAATCTTCAAAATTCAGTGTTCTAAGGCATGTCCATGTGGTAGTGTATTGGAAGAAAAAATTTTTTTAAATGTCAAAAAAATGAGGTACTTTCTCTTCAACATACACAGCTTCAACTTCAAAAATGTAGCAATTTCTTCCATATCCAAGGTAAAATCAGCACACTGTAATTCTATTATAGTAGATTAGATAACTTCATTTTACTATTGTCGTCTTCTTAATGCTATTGCAGAATGTTCATTAACTGATTTCCTGGTAAATATCCAAGTGGCTATTCATAGTTACAGATCATCCACTATTTTTATATCGCCAAAGTAGTATGTGTATAATAGATTCAACTCTTCATTTGTCTTAGGGTATTTTTCTTAATATATATTTTGCCACTTTATTGGCTTTTATGACAGAAAAAAATGCAAGACAGATATTAGCATTCTAAATTACTTATAAGGAATAAAGCAATAAATTTTTAGTCATTTTAAATAAAATATGGTTATAGCAGAGTTCATATAAATGTTCATCGTTATTAAAAATCTGATGTTGATTGGTTTGCAATTAAATAAACAGCAATACGAAAAGCAATATTTTTAGAATTCTAGATAGAACATCTAGTTATAGAATTTTCTGAAAATAGATTTGAAACTAAAAAGTGTATTCAACCATCAGAAGAAACCCGTTAGTTTTTAACTATCAAAAACTTATAAACATCACTGACAAGCTATTTTGTAATTTCATGTAATTAAATATAGTTAATTCCCAATTGATGTTTTTGTTCACTCTTTAAAAAGAGCAACGATAGTCATAATACATTGAGAATGTCCCATTGAAGAAAGTAAAACTAGATCACGGTATATGTTTAATTCAACATACATTAAGATTAATACATAGTAATTATATAACACTATTCTATTGCATGAATATTAGGCTTAAGTGATATACAGTACAATGATGATATGTTACTTTTTAAGAAAACTTTTTAATAAAGTATTAACTCCATGCAAGAGTACAAATTTCATATTGTAAAGTTCATAAAATTTCCACAAAATAAGTATACTTTTATAAGCAACACTTAGATAAAAAAAAAATAGAACATGACCACCATCCCAAAGGATCCTTTATTCCCACTTCCTGTCAACTATGCTCTTCTGAGAGTAAACACTCTTCTGATGTATATAAAACCATAGATTAATTGGCTATTTAAATTTTTTTCAAAGGGAATCGTAAAATACGAATTGTTCGGTGTCTGGCTTCTTTCACTTACCATATGTTTGTGGGATTTATCCATGTTTTTTGTATTTGTGATTCATTTTCATTGATTTGTGGTATTCCATTACATCAATATGGTATAATTATATTTATCCTCAAGTTTTTGTACACTACTGTTGTCATTAGATTTTTAGCTATTGTATCAGGGGTTTTAAAAATATTCTTGCAATTTTTCTATGAAGAGTATAATTGATTTTTCAATAGCTAACCAGGACAAAATAATCAAGTTTGCATTAAAGGGCCTGAAAATTAAGGGTCATATTCTCTAGAAATGTAGAGGAAAAGATACTTTTAACTTCAAAACCATCAATTGAAAATAAAATGAAAAATGACATCTCTAGAAAAAAAGGAATGACATTTAACAATAAAAAATGTTTATTTTCAAAGTATTAAGATAAAGACATGGCATAAGAAATTCATACCTTACAAATTGTACACAGAAAGGCAAGTAATTACTAAATATTTTAATCAATAAACTGTAAACATTTCTATGTACCCTACTTCATGACTGTTGTACATTGGGAAAAAATATTGTTGACACTTTTTAACTCTGTAAATACATACTATTAAATATCATAATTATATTATTTAATGCAAAGTGGAAAGAAAAATCAACCCACATTTAGATCCTAACTGAATCCAGACATAAATTTATAAATATTTTGTCACTGCATTTCAAGAAAAAAATCATTTAATCCAGTATATATATATATATATATATATATATATATAGTATTAACTATAGTATATTTTGAATCAAAACTTTTCTACTTATAAAATACCATTCAAGTGCAGTGTGTTATGAATTACTAGCAAAATGCTAATGATAGTTTTTAAAAATGGTTCTGCATTCATAAGCAGAACACACTCAATTTCTAATGAAAGTTTAGAACAATAGATTTTTAGTTGTTTTGTTTTTTTTTTTAAAGGGAAATTTTCTTTTGCAAAGTTTGAGTTAATTTACCTTATTAGTCTTTCGGACACTGAGTGGTGGTTTACTAAAACAATTCTTCATTTTTTTTTAAATTTTAATTCAGGGAGTTCTCTCAATTAGTAAGTTATTCATTATTGACAAAATATCTACTATTGGCCCAAAACTGTGTCAAATGATGTAGTGAAAACATGATCCTTGTTTGCAAGGGTTGCAGTTTTGCCAAGGACACACACTGAGTAACAAAAAACCACACAAGTAAGCCCGGAGATAAAGAATATAAATGAGAATGGGTGTAACCTTGATGAGTTCATGGAAGAAATCATTCCCTAGAAGGATGAAAATGAAATATAAAAGAGGAGGGAGTTTAGATGAAATCTTCACGTACCATTGTCAGATGTGTGTGCCATATGAGTAAGTATAGTAATGGAAAATGTGTGTTGTCACAAGCCAAAAAAAAAGTAATAATAATAATAATAATAATAATAATAATAATAAAGTGTCCAGGTGAGGGAACAAGCAGTAAATGTCTAATTTTTTTCAAACTTGATTTTTATAAATTTTTTCTTCTGAAAAAAATATTTTCACATACAGTCAAGTGGAATATTATTTTCCCTCTCTTACAAATGAAAACAATCAATAGAAATCTTAAAGTCAGGGTACAATTTTCATGTATTTTATCAATAGTGATGATCATTCATTATCAATATGTAGTCTTAAGCCACAAAGCCATCTTATTCAATGAATTAAAATTAGAATCAATACTCTATTTGTACATAAAGAAGTAAAATAGATCTCCCATATTTACACTGGAGTTTCTATTCTAGGTTCTGAAAATAGGTATGTGTATTTCAGGTAGGTAACACCAGTCTATCATTCTTGATAAATGGTTTATAAATTTTTTTTGTAAGTGTATGTGCAGTTTTCTGGAGGAGGGATCCATTACATTTATCAAAGTTTCAAAGTTTAAGGAATTATAGTTTTACAAGTCTAAAATAGTTTGTATTTTCAACTTGTTGTTTAATAAGTTCACTACCTACTGTGAGTTCTCTCTTTCATTCCCATACATTTAGTAGAATTGTACACCTGGAACCTATGTAATTCTTGCTAACATATGTCACCCCAGTAAGTCTAACAATAAAAAAAAATTAAGTTTTAGTCAAGAAAAAAAGTAGTTTGTATTCAATGTCTCTACAATTAAATACCTTTACAATTACCTTGTAAACTGAATACCTTGACAAATTGAAACACCATTTAACAAAATCACCATTTTTTAAAAATTAAAAATATTAAAACACTTCATACTAAGAAATTGTTTGATTTCCTCTATTAACATAATCTTTTTTTGTTGTTACCTTGTAATGACTATAACATTACCTATAGTCATTATCTCCTGGTAATGACTATAACAACATCTTGCTTTATCTCCTAGAGTAAGGTCTATTTAAAGTGATATATATCCTTTCTGAACATACCAATCCACAGTTTAGGTACTTTCACCTTAGTATCTTTGCAGCAAGCTTTTCTGCCATAAACATTTTTGGTGCATAACTCATTTGTTGTAAGAGAATTTTGCAGTAAAATAAGTTAAAATAAATAAAATAACTGGATGACAATATTTTTAAAAATCTGTTTCATTTTTCCGTGACAAAGTGGGGGAGAAAACAGTTCAATATTGGTGATTTTAAATTGTTAACATTTCTTCCAGATGAGATTTTACCTCAAGAGTTACTTGATTTCTTATTTTGAAACATACTTCATTAAGAGGAAAAAGTGGTCTGAGGAGCCTCTTAG
Source organism: Lyroderma lyra (assembly GCA_004026885.1). Lineage (NCBI taxonomy): Eukaryota > Metazoa > Chordata > Mammalia > Chiroptera > Megadermatidae > Lyroderma > Lyroderma lyra. Next base: position 1,120 of record PVJL010017164.1, on the reverse strand, counting down.
GAGGGTGAAAATTGAACTCACATTTTCCCATAGACTGAAAACACGTGCTTTGGTACAAGCCACAAAATAATATTAGTTATTGGCACAGTATTGCCATGAATCAACACACATTTTAAAAATATTCAAACATTTTATTTTTTTAAAAAATCATTTTTAATTTTGTTATTTATTTTTAATGACTCTTCTATTTGCTGCAATTTTACCATTGTTTTCTTATGGCAAATTGTCCTTGTGAACAATTGGTTATTCAGCAAAAATGCTTGTGGCAAAGATGTCTACAGCAAAGATACTATGGGGTAAGTACCTGACCCTTCAATTCACTACCTGTGTAACTAAAATGCATAACAATTACCGACAGACCATATAGAAAATTTATTTTACAAATTGTATGTTTAAGCTAAGGTTCCACAGTGCCACCTGTTTAAAATTAAATATCTTCACGTCTCTCTGCTTATAAGATCTATTTTTCACTTGTAGACTTACAGGCATATTCATTTAGCTTTTCGACCTTTTTTGCTACTGAACTGATGAACATCATGTGTATTATATTTTGTCCCCTATGAACTTTAAACTAATATATCCTTGTAGAAATGTAAAACAATTTCAGATTTTACTTTGTAAAAGTTAGAGACTAAAATAGAACATCCTGTATACACTAAATGAAACTTCTTCAAGAAAGTGTTCTGCTTTAGCAATAATATGGTAAAGTGCATAACAAACATAAAAAGGTGTCTGCCAGCATTTTATAAAAATAGTTTGTTATTACCATTTCACTAATATAAAACAGCATCCAAACCATGTTGTTACAACTAAGTATCTTTATACCCTAATTAACATACATTCATAAAGTGGACTAATTAGAAGACAATGTGATATTTGGTCATTTCTAATACTATTCATTATAATCTCTAAGAATGAGTAGCAGAGGTGATTTACTATGGCAATGCATTTTTGTTTTACATAAAGAGCTATAATCTGAACATATGTGAAAAAGTGGTCTTTTATTAGACACACTGGGGTCATCTCCTTCAATACTAAAATAATAAGATAAAATTGGTTTTGCAAAAGCATTTCTCTAAAGAAATAAAAAAGTAACTAGTTTTCATTATATGATCATTTT
>PVJL010017163.1:0-18971 GCA_004026885.1 Lyroderma lyra | reverse complement strand
CCTCAGAAAATTGGGAATGGAGCTACCATTTGACCCAGCAATCCCCCTTCTGGGGATCTACCCAAAGAACTTGAAAACCTTTGTCCGCAAAGACTTATGTACCCCAATGTTCATTGCAGCACTGTTCACAGTGGCCAAAACATGGAAACAACCAAAGGTCCCTGCGACAGACGACTGGATAAAGAAGCTGTGGTACATACACACAATGGAATATTACTCAGCTGTAAGAAAAGATGAAATATTGCCAATTGCGACAAAATGGATGGACCTGGAGGTCATCATGCTTAGTGAAATAAGCCAGACAGAAAAAACAAAGAACTGTATGACTTCACTCATATGCGGAATATAAAACTGAAAGCAAAGAAAAAAAGAAATGAACAAACAAATAACCCATGGACACAATCAATAGATTAATGTTTATTTGGGGACGAGTGGGTTAGGGAGGGGGTAAAGGGGAGGGGGTGGGAGAGGAGGAGGGGAAGCTAGGTATAGGGTGAAGGGGAGAGAGGTCACATTAGGTGGTGAACTGATTATACATCAAGTTGACAATGCACTGTAGAATTGTATGCCTGAGGCCTATGTAATCCTTGCTAACAGATGTCACCCCAATAAGTCTAACAATAAAAATGAATTTAAAAAAATAGGCTGTTTGAATAAAAAAAGACATGCAAACTAAAAGTGTAGAATTAATTGTACCTAATAAAATGACAAATGTTTTTGTTTTTCTTAAAAAAAATAGATACATTAGTTTATTCTTCTTCAATGACATGCTAAATCTTCAAAATATCTCTTAGCCCAAAGGCTCATATACCATAAATTATTCATAAATAAATAGAGTCAAGAAAAGCTTAAGTGAAAGACAACTGTGACATTAATTAGGGATTATTACTGGGTATCAAATTGCATATTTTCCCATCAAACTGTTGTGAAAATGGCATCTTGTATTTTAGATTAAAAACATTTACACATCTATAGATACATTCATAATTAATGTTTTCCAACAAGATAAATGTGCATGTTTTATTTAAAGAGTCCCAGAGGATTGCTCCTATTCTCCTAGGGCTCAAAAATTTAACCAAATGAATGTAACAACTCATTTCCATGTGATAAAAGACTAATGAGTAACTGCAAGATATTTCTCTATTTTTAAGGTCTAATTAGACTGCATATACTACTCCTGAATCCCTGTTTTTTTAAGCTCTATGGGGATAAGTCCCCTTTAATGGAAAAGTATACAATATGAAGAATTGTGTTTTAAAGATAAAAAAATTCTCTGGTTCTTTAGTGAAGACATTTGCTGAGATTAAAGGAAGTGAAATATTTTCTTCCTTCTAGGAATGGACTATGAAGTGTTTACAGAGATAGTGAGTGAATGTGCTTCTTAGAAGAGAGAGCTTAGAAAGGAATACAGAACAGAAATTCAAGACTATATTTTCACAGACCGAAATTGTCGTATAAAACAAGTGAATTCAGAAGAAGACGTATGTTAGCTTCTATTTATCCTCAACACTGGGCTTCCTTTTCCATGCTGCAGCTGCTCTGTATAGTTTTAGAATCCGTGGGTCTATTTTGATCTTTCATACAATCATAACCAAATAATTCACAATTGATGTACGTGCTTAATATATCAATATCACTCTAAGAACAAATACATTGCTGATGGCACGTTAACTGGAAAGGTTTGGGTGTGTCCTATATTTAGACAAACCAGTTCATAGGTGTAGAAACTTTAAGATTAATTACATGAATAAAAGGCCCATAGCTTTTGAGTGCTCACCTAGGAGTCACAGAGTAAGTAATATCACATAGAGGAGGTCATTTTAAGCTAGACGTGGAAAGACAACTAGAGACAAACCTCTCTCAAAGAGCTCGATATTCTGGCAATGGAACATGGCACTCATGTATAAATACATACTACATTTTTGGAACAATGAATAGTTTGGAGAACTATCTACTCCCACGGAAATATTCTCTCATTCTCTCTTTCCTCCCTCCTTCCCTCCTTTCTCCATATTTAAGCGCTATGTAGTAGATCTCTGGGATTAAGACTCCTCCATTTTATTGAGCTGCTGACTTGATTTCTTTCTTTCATTTAACCTATATATTATCATTTCTTATTATTTCCATGTCTAAAGTGATTGAATTCAGAAGGACAGAACATTTATGAATAAAATAACATTTATTTAAAACTGCATGTTGGAGAAAATGAACATTTTTACACTATGCTATAAATTTCCACGTTTGAAAGGAATTTTTTTTCTAATGTGTACTTTTTTTTTTTCTTTTTCTTTTTGTATTGTTAAAACTCTTCTTCTGTTGCTATTAGTTTTACTCTAGAGATATTAATTTTTGATATACACTTTGGACACAAAACAGTCAAATTCTGGCTGTGTTACTAATCAGCTATAAGACTTTGGTGACGATTGTTAACCTGTGTGGGCTTCAATATTTTCATCTATATAAGTAGGGCATTGACTCTAAGGTTTGTTTTAGGTTTGAATTCTATGTTTTTTGCTTATAATTTTTAATTTAACCTTTCATAAGTCATAGATGTGCATGATAAAAAACATCTAGTCTTCTTGGCCCCCTCCTCAGACACAACTGAAGTTCCAATATAATTTAAGGTGTATTCGATGAATTGCATGGGTTTCTTTTTGGCTCCATTTTTTGTGTGCGTGTGGTGGGGTGGGGGTAGTTCCTTGGCTGGGGATCGAACCCAGGCTGCAGCGTTGAGAGCGACAAAGCCTAGCCACTACACCACCAGGGAACTCCCTTGGCTCCATTTTTGTTGTTAACTTTTTTCTATTTTTCAAAATGAAATCTATTGGTTGACATTGCTTAATAAGATTATATAAGTTTTAAGTGTACAATTCTGTAATGAATAATTTGTATATTCATTGTGTGCCTTCCACCCAAAGTGTTAATAATTTTGTTCACTCAGCATACGCTTGACCCCCTTTACCCTCTTTCATCTCCCCCCACAACCCTTCCCGTCTGGTAACCACTGCGCTGTTGCCTGTGTCAGTGAGTTCTACTATAAGATACAGCTGCATAAATGTAGGGGATAATTACCTCTGTTTTCTACGCATAGCAAATAGGCACTCAAGTAAAATGCTATTACTTATCTGTTCTTGAACTTTAAAGCAGTGAAATTTTAGAGTTTGGGACCAATTTTATATACCGCTCTTGACATCCATGTTAGCATCTTTCATTGTTAATGAAACTTTTAATGCAAGTTAAGAGGGTTTATTATTTTATTTCATGAACTTATTATGACAACAACTGTGAAGGAAGAAACAATTATTTCTTGAAAAACTTTAATTTGGAAGGTATTTAACATAAACTTTACATAACTCTTCCACATTGTTAAAGGGTATCTTCTTGAAATTTAGTCAAGTGAATTTTAAAGGTTATTGCTTTCCCTGGATTCAAAGACCTGAAAGATTCATGTTTTGTAATCAGGTCTACATGGTGGCTAAGTTGGCCCCACTTCATGCTATTTATTTATTAATCATGCAGAGTAAATCACGCATTCTTTTTAGTTCCATCAGGTAATTAAGATTTGAAAACTTTTTCATTACATTTAACTCTGTGGCCATCTCCAAACTCTCTTCCCTTCTTTTCGCTGTAAGGCAGTATTTGTATTTCTTCAGACACTAGTTGCCAACGTGACCATTTCAATTATAGGAGGAGCAGCTAAGAATAGCTTTGTACCATTCAGACCAGCTGTGACATAGCATAAGGTAAATTTGCATGGGTTCCAGAAACATTGCCCGTGTTTGAATCTGGACTATAGCACTGATTAATCGTTATTTTTTGGATAATTTTCTTAACTTCTTTGTATCTCCTTTACTTCATCTGTACAAAGAAATATAATTATATAATCATTATACAATTAACTTATGGAGTTTTGGATATAAAAATGAATTAACTTTATGAAGAAAAAATATTAGGCACAGAAAATACTAGCTACTGTATTTTGCCATATACCATGCACACTTTCCCCCGAACTTTGTGAGGGAAAAATAAGGATGCACATTATACATGGGTGGTACTAATTCCATATCAGTATAAATGTTTTCAATTCTTTTATTTGTGCTTATGAATTAAAGATGTAACTCTAGAAATCAATAATGAGGGGGTTCCCTGGTGGTGTAGTAGTTAGGCTTCGGTGCTCTCAACACTACGGCCGGGTTCAATTCCCAGCCAGGGAACTACTCTTCCCCCCAAAAAAAGAAATCAATAATGATGTCTGTGTGAAAAATAATACCGTGGAATACAAGAGTTGTTTTTTTATATAAAAAATATTTATATATAAAACTTCTTATATCTTGTATCTGTTCTTGTGCTTTGTAATTATTTGTTATATAAAATTTCTTGTTAAAAAAATCAATGCTAAAATTCCCTTATAATACAAAAAACAAGTACCTAAATACAAACAAATAAAAATTTGAATTAAAAAATTAAAACAAGTGATTTTTTCCCTTGAAAGTTTAGGCCAAAAATGTAGGTGCACATTATACATGGGAGCACATTATACACAGCAAACTGTGGTAATATTCCCAAGCATCCATGTAACAATGGGACTCGATGATGATTTATTTAATCATTACTTTCCTTACTGCTCCCTACAATGTCATCATAGAGCTTGCTTAGGCTGTGCAACACTGATCCCCAGTGACCCTGATTTCATTTCCTCTGCTACCACTGATTTACTCTAGACTCTGCTCTTGGCATCTCTTACAGTTAACCGAACTCAGACCCCCAAATCTGGTTTTACATTATCATCTGTGTCTGGAGTTTTGATGACTAGATATACTATAGAATCTGACTAACCAGCTATAATTTCACCAAATGAAATACTAATGCCTTTTATTCTGTTCTAGTTAGAGATACCTTATTGGTTTCATTTATAATTGGAAAGTCAAGCTCTAAAAGAGTGAGTACAAGCATATAGAACCAAAGGCGTAATAAGAGGAGACTGGAAATAAAGACCATAACATAGGTTATTCCTTGACAGAAATATTCTGGATCATTTTGGGGGGTGGAAGTTGGGAGAGGAAAGCACAATCTAATGTGATGAAGTTGATTTTATTGTTAAGGTGGTATACATGCTTAACTCTGCTTTTAAATCCTCCATCTTGAAAAACAACGTAAGTTTTTATTTTCGTAGTGCAAATAAAGCAATCAGTTATGTTTCACAATATCTATGGCTGTTATTTAACATGTGCTGTGTTTCATGTTCTGTCACATTTAACAGGCCATTGTGTTTTCTGTTGTTAAAGTTTAGAAAATTTAGTTTTGGAAATGAACCTGTGCATAATGCTACATGAGTTCTTACATTGTCTTGGTTTTGCAGAAAAGAGATGGCCTAACAGTCGAAGACAACTGAAAGAAATAGGCAGTGGTTCAGAAAAGGGGAAGAAACAACTACTTAACGTTGAGTTAAAAGGCATTTTCTCTCCCCGAGAGGAACATAACCTTACTTGAGGCTCAAAAATAGCTTATGAACCTAATGCTCACTTGTAATACCACATCCCTTCTATGGTTAAGAGAAACAATTCTTGGTCCTGAGATCTGCCAGTATCTTTGCTAGTCTCTGAAGATGGCCTCTGTCCTCAGATAACATATTCATGGGAAAAAAATGGTTTTTGACATTAGTAATTGTTATAAAAATGGTAGTTATAAAGTGATGTGGAATAAGGGTAGTAGGAATAAACAAGCACTAATTCTACACAAGTGAGGGTAGCAGTTTAAGCCAATCATAAAGGCTGTGCTAGGCTTATCGGCCGAGGAGAATCACCTACATTAGAAGGTGTAAAGCAGTATGCAGCAAGGCACAGGTGAATGGAATCATCCTGTAGATATATATTGGTTTCAGTCATATGTTAATAGAAGCCTAGTTAAGCTTGCTCATGACAGTGTGATGTTATGTCTCTAATTACTCACTTTTTTCTATCTATACATGCTAAATTAACTATTGAACTAAAAAGGTGGACTTTTAAAAACCTGTTTATACCTATGAAGTCCAAACCAGGAACATATGTAGGGTTAGATACTGGGAAATCATGGGATTTCTGAACTAAATCACTGGGGAGATAAAGGAAAAGTATGTTACGTTTTTGCTATTTTAATCTAATAACCATAAACTAATTATTTAAATTTTCTAGACTGCCTTCTCTTTTGGAAATATTTAATTTTCAGAGAACTCAGACACAAGGATTTATATTCCAATATAGAAGAAAAATTCAACAGATCTATGCATGCTAGAAAAATATAAATATATTTAGAAACAGAGCCTAAGATAACTTGTTCTTCTTTTACTAAATTTTCAACTAACAGGATCCAGTGAGAGAGGAACACTAGAACAAAAAGAGATTTATTCAATATAGCCTAATGAAAAATAATTTTTGAAAGATTATTTGGATTAATATTATAGAGCAAAATTTTAAGACCTTCTGATATGTAGGTTCCCCTTCCTTTAAACTACTGCCAGAAATTCAGTCCCTCTAGGAAATTAATGTTTTATCTGCTACCTAACCAACAGTCAACCTACAATTCAGGATAAATGTATAACCTTTTATAGCTGAGACTATAAAGTATCATACAGTCTATACTGAATTAAACAATGTTTAATTCTATCTCATTTCTTAAAAGAAGTTTGTTTGATATAGGTTTTCCTTCCATGAAAACTTTCAAATGTCCAACATATATAAAATAAGATAATGTATTTGAGTCTATTATATTGCTTAGTACAAAGTAGATGTTTAAAAGATTAGCAGTCTATTTCTTCCTCTCTCCACCACCCATCCTGAAAAAATGAAAGTGTTTGGGCTGCACTATCCCTCTGTTCAATTCTTGCAGCCATGAAAATATTTGCAAATGTATGTGCTCTAATGATGATTGATGATTCATGGTGTTATGCTACGTCTGCAGCAATTTTTGCGGTTCTGCCAGCAACAGCCTGTCACCCAGCAAGGGTTTGATGACTAACTCCTTGATTTTTAAATCATGACAGAATTTCCTTAATGGTTTTTACATTTAACTAATTGGGTCATTAACATTTTATACAAAATTAATTACAATATGATGATTTTGTTCTTTGGCTTACTTCTATACTAAATCCCCACTACATGTGATTTCTGGCTTCTTCATTTTCGAATTTATTTTGTGATCATGTATCTAAATTTTTAACAGTCATTTAATAAGGATTCTTGAGATTTTGGGGTCATGTTGTGAGATTGTCTTTTTAAAAATAAAATATGACTGACCTTTCAAGAGTCCTGTCTGTAGCCATCGTATTTTAAAAATAGCTTCTGATTAAGAAAGTATAAATGCAAACTAAAACTGTAAGGGTCATGCTTTGCTATCCAGATATTTTCATTAAGCTTAAAATATCTTCCTTCTATTAAAGAGAGAGCATTAATGAGTTGTGATGTAAATTCATAACAATTTCAGTTTTCTCACTCTGATTTATCTCTAATATAAAGAGCTAAAGGGACTTTTGTGTAAATACATTTACTATTTCAAAGAAGTTTCCATGCAGGGTTGGATATGTTTTAACATGTTCTCAGAGTCTTAGTGAACGTTAGTTTGTCCTTAAGAGGTGAATCTGCTCTTGAGATACTGACAAAATTTGGGACTAGAAGACAGGTTCTCAGGTGCAGTGAATTCAGCATGGCAATACCTCTTGGAAGGTGGGATTTTTCTTCTCCCTTCTATCTTTAGCTTTGAAATTAATCTATAGGGTTCACATTGGGTTATTTCTTTGTGACCCGCTAACCGAGGTTCCGAAACAGAGCTGTGCATTTGCTAGTCTCACTTGGTAGTGTGTGGAGCTGCTACTTGAGAGAAATTCTTGGCCGCTTGCTTTGGGTGAAACATTTGGGTGAAAATGCTCATCTTGGCATTGTGTCCACATGCGATCTAGTGCAGACTGAGGAGATGCTATAGCTCTCCTTTGGGGTGTAAAGCTGAGTAGGAAAATCGTGGACTGTTAAACCGGAAGACCTAGATATTAATCTTTGTGCTATTACACACCAGTGTAATTTTCATCAAGTCCGATCAGCTTTCCTGATCTTCCTTTTCTGCATCTCTAAAATCAAGTTGATTCTACTCACCTCACAGTTATTGTGAAGATTAAGAAAAACAATAGTAACGATGGCTAATGTCTGTGGAGTACTTAGTGTGTTCCAGGTACCCTCTTAAGGATACTTCACCTAGATCCTATGAGATAGGAATTGAACCCACACACACACACGGAGGACATGGAAGCACAGAAGGCAAGTAGATTGCCCAAGGTCACACGGCTGGTACATCAGACCCGAGACCTGTGTTCTTAACTAGGCTACAATGTAAAATATCCGCTCCAGGGTTTGTGATCAATAAATAGGTTCTCTTCCCTCTATCTTCTCAGCTTACACACTAGAACGCTTACGAATTCTTTCGCCGTGTAGGCCATTCACAGTCCAGTGAAGCTCGGTGTATACTGAAACTGTTCATTTCAAGCTGTGGTGTAAATCTCTCTCCTTTCGTATTTTCTCTCAGCTTGTGTATGTTTTTCCCTCATCTTGGAAATACTCTATCTCCAGTGTTTTGTTTGTTTTGTTTATCTGATAGGAGCTCTGAGCATTTAATTAATAATTTAGGTCTTTATTTATTTCAATAATATTTTCTTTTTTGGCTGTTATGGCAAAATCTTTCTGTTGTTTATTTATGTATTTATGTCCTGTCTGGCAATTTATTCTCAGCCTTTCTTGTCTCTTCATCATCTTTCCAACTCTGTAAGTGTTGGAATGCTCTTTCTGATACCTGGCTTTTGCCCTCTGCCCTTCCTTACATATGTATTCATTTTAAATCAGGGAAGCAAATATTTGTTCTCATAAAAACCCATGATAATCAAAATTGAAAAAAATTGGTGGGATTCAGGGTTGGTCTAGGGACCTGTTATTCATATCTTTTCCTTCATTTGTCATATGGTTTAGATTTCAGATATCTTTGATTCCCACTATTGTCCAGTCCATTTTCCTCACTCTGCTGATCAACTCCAGCATATTAGTATTTGGAGTTTGCACATGTTTATCATGAAAACACAGGAGAGAGGGAATTTTCAACCTCAGGTCCCACTGCTAACAGGCACATTCTTCTATTATCACCTAGTGCAGATTCTTAAGCAGCAAACCCTTTATAATGGTACATTTTAATTTGACTCTGCCCCTTCCCCTGGCTTCAGGTTGACCCTGTGCTCCCACGGTAACCATTTGTGGTCTCATTGATTTTCTTTCTGTAACTTAAACTGGTTTTATTCCTTACCTCAGGATTTTGTACTTGCTATTCTCTCTGCCTGGACACTCTTTTTCAGTATCTGTGCATGGCTGGTGTCTAGGGAAAAATCATGTGTTTTCCTTTACTCTCACACTCACAGCACTTGTGACACCAGATCTGGGTGTTTTCCCATAGTGACCAATTCCCTGACATTAGCTGGGTGTTCTGTAACTCAATTCAGTTCTGACACTATCTACTAGGAGTTAGTGCAGACCCCACAGTTGACAAGACTGTCTCTAATTCAAATGTCTGCCACAAATCTAGATTGTCACCTGTACTTTTGACCAACTGGCTATACATCAGGTTTCCTATGATTTTCTCCTCAAGTTCGATAATTTGGTAGAGGAGCTCATAGAACCCAGAAAAAAATTATTTTCTATTGTAGATTTATTACAAAAGCTATTTTAAAGGATACAAATGAACACCTAAATGAAGAGAAACATAAGGTTAGGTCTGGAATGGTCCTGAGCACAGGCGCTTCTGTCTCAGCAGAGCTGGGGTATGTAGGTATGTTCACCAACCAGGAAGCTCTCCTAACCCCATAGTTAAAGGATTTTTATGGAAATTTCATCAGATAGGCATGGTCTATTATTAATATCTCCAATTCCTCTTTCTTTCCCAGAGGATGAAGGGTGGGGTTGAAAGTTCCAAGCCTGTAACCATAGCGTGGTCTTCTGAAGCCATCCAGAAGTCCAACTACAGTTACCTCTTGGAACAAAACATGCTTCTATTATTCAGAAAATTGCAAGGGATTTGGAGTTTTGTGTCAGGAATGGCATCAGAGGCAAAATGTTAGAACAAAAGACAGTCCTAGAAACTTTATTGATTAAACAATTACAAAGATCTCAGGATGTCTGGCCAGGAGCAGGGGACAAAGGCCAAAATACGTACTTGTTATTATGTCAGATATCACAGCTGGTTCTCTCATCTGTCCAATCTTAGTTCAAATATCATCTATAAACCATCCCTTTCTAATTACTTGATTTAATGTAAGCTCCACAACAATCATTCTGTCTCACATCCATCTCGTTTCTTTTTAGAAATTTCAATTTTTTAAAAGTAACTTACTAATTTATTTAGTTGCTTGCCTGCTAATTAATATCTCTCTGCTTTAATTCAAAATGACATCAGTGCCCAGATTTGTTTTGTTCATTCCTACCTCACTAGAGTTAAACTAAACTAAATATTCCCTAAATAAATTAAATAAGCAGAGTCAATACAGCCACAAGGTTCTTATAGTTGTTCCTAGTGGATATCCTAAATTTAGTACCATTTCCTAATAAAATAAGCCAAACACATTTCCAAATTGTACAAAGAAGTATATAAAGATTATTTTTGTCATATCTTTACTATTTAACATGTATTTTTATGTTCTGCTATTTATTAAATAAATTGGATATAGAGATTTGTAGCTACATAAATAGGAAAGTAAGTATCTCTAAGCATCAGAAATTATTAACCTTGAGACAATATTTAAGTCTTAGGGTGTCTGGGAATCCCCTGAAATGGTGTGCGGATTTATACATGGCTGTCTTAGTTGGGTATATGTACATTCTCAAGAGAAAAATTTTAGTTTTTATCAGATTATCAAGAGTCCAGTACCCCGAGTAAGTTGAGGATGACTGATTTAGATGCTGAACAAACAGTTATTTTATTATTACTCCAGCTTTTTAACTGCTTTTACTCTTGACAGAGTAGTAGTTTCAATAGTTAAAAATTTGTTTCTAGGAGGGTTCCCTGGTGGTGTAGTGGCTAGGCATCGGTGCTCTCAACGCCGCAGCCTGGGTTCGATTCCCAGCCAGGGAACCACCCACCCAAAATTGTTTCTACAAGTTCAAATAAATTAATGACACTTATAAGTACCTATTATATGTAGTTTTACAATCTGGGAAGCAAGGGTTATGGGGCAACAAAGAACGTAAGCCACTTCCAAGAGCATAACTATTTTTCATGAAAAATGTGTTGCATTGTGTTCATTGGAAGTACAGAATTTTGGAACCACTCTCTTGCTTAGCAGATAAAAACTGTATGCATTTTTTTTTGCACAGTTAAGCCTCATGCATAGATTTTTAATTATATTACTGAGCTTATTCAAAAATGGCTCAAAGTTCAACAGTCACTTTAATGTTTTGTGGCTTCTGGGACTAAATATTTAACTGTCTTTTATTCCTCAAGGTGTGACTGATTTTTAAAACAAGATTGCAAACTATGATTGTACCCAAAAAGATGATTTTGCTTTGTTCTTTATTACTGTTTTTGAATATAAATGATGATATTTAAAATACTGATGATAAAAATGATAAAATTAGTTTAAATTTCCTTTTTATCTGAGAATAATAATATAATATTCTTCCCTTGCCATTGTTTTTCAGAGTCATATCATTTTACCATGAATTGGTCTTTTTAATTATCATTCAAAAATGTGAGAGTTATATTATTAATGCAGCATGATGAGGGCATGAATCAAAAAACTATTGAAAGACACAGAGGTGTGTCTCCAAACCACTTCCACAATTTTCTATTTTTAAATTTCTTTTGAGTATACTAATTCCATATAAGATTTGAATTAGAAATCTATTTTTAGATTTAAAAATGTGCTAGTCACCTTGATAAGCATATAGGATATGTGTGTATAAAAGTCACAAAAATATTTCACTGAGAAGGGGTCTGCCAGATGTTTAACTTATGGAGTGAAATGAAAAACAATTCAGCACAAATGTAGTCTGAAAGAGACAGCATGATGTGCCAGAAGTTTTCCAGCTAATAAAACAATGAGCTTAAAGTGCTGATATACAGGTATAGATCTCTTAGGCTCCTCACTTAATGCAGAAGTTTCTTCCTGCATTAGTTGCAACAGAATAGATATTTGCATTCTGTGAAACCTCAAATTTAATCTTCACATATGTGCTCATTTCCTTTTTTGTAAATGTAGTAAAATACATGTAGCAAAAATTTTTGAATTTTAACCATTTTATACAGATCAGTGGCATTAAGTACATTAATACTGTTGTGAAACCATTACTGTCATTCACCTCCAGAACTCTTCTCATCTTGCAAAACTAAAACTCGGTACCTATTAAACAGTAATTCCCCACTTGCCTCTTCACAGCCCCTTACAACCACATTCTACTTTCTGTCTCTGTGAATTTGATACCTCTACGTACCTCATGTAAGTGATTGTCCTTTAGTGACTACCTTATGTCACAAGGTAATATCCTCAAGGTTCACCCATGTTATAGCATATGTCAGAATTTCCTCCATTTTTAAGACTAAATAATATTCTAATACACACACACACACACACACACACACACATTATATTTTATTACATGTAGTATATGAGGGCTGTCTGGAAAAAAACCCAACCATAAATACCTCTATCTTTCATATTACTGGGCCGGATACTTTCCCAACAGCCTCATTCATGTATAAAATGTGTGTGTTATATATACACTATATTTCATTTATCCACTTATCTGTCAGTGAACACGAGTTGCTTCTACCCCTTGGCTACTGGGAATAACGCTGCAGTAAACATAAGTGTACAAATGTCTATTCGAGCCTCTCATTTCAGTTCTTTTGAATATATACCAGAAGTGAAATTTCTAGGTGATATGGTAATTCTATTTTTAATTTTTTGAGGAACTGCCACTTATATTTTCATAGAAGCTCTAACATTTTACATTCTCACTACTACTGTACAATTATTCCAATTTATCACATCCTTACCAATACTTGTTACTTTTTTTTTAAATTAAAAAATATGTGTTACTAGTATTGGTAGATGAGAGAACTATCTATCTACCAACCTATCTATCTATCATCATTATCTATTTATCTATATCTGTATGTATGTATATATATCCCCTCATATATATGCATGTGTGTATACACACACACACACACACACACACACACACACACACATATATTCTGTCCAGAAAATATCCAACCATCGTCAATATGACAAGAATGACTACATGGCTAGATACTTTCCAGACACAGTCCTTGTAGGTATTTGTGTGTGTGTGTGTGTGTGTGTGTGTGTGTGTGATAGACTTGTCATCGTATGCAACATTCTTCTCACTACTCTCAAGATTTATTTTTACTTGAAAATTATTTCTTTAGATAGTAAACTAGTAATAGTAAAAATAATATATTAGTTATAACATATTAATATTCCATTCTATAAACTGGATTTTCTGAAATAAATTCACTTATTGTATATGAAAGGTGTTTCTCCTGAAAGCAAATACTCTTTCTTCCACAAATTATGTTTGGCACTTTTCCTAAATTTCCAAACATTTGCCTGTGACAGAATTTAATGTATTAAATGTTGGCTGATCAACTGCATGCATATATTTAAGTTTTAGAAGGTAAGCATCCAAAAACCAAACAAACAAAACAAAAACAAAAACAAAACCCAGGAATTTTTCAGCTGAATGAGTATGGGTGTGTGTGCCTCTGTGTTTGCTATTTAGGAAATGATTAAAAGTTTATTAACTTATTCTTTAAATGAAAACTTTTTGAGATCCGGAAGCATCCTTTTTCTTAGAGCTATAATTGAAAATGGACTTTTTTTGCTCAATAGTACAAGCAATGTCTTGCAGATAGCAATATTTCTGGACAGAATTACTTAGCCAGTATTTTCTAAAAAGTGTTTCTCTAAGCACTAGTCCTGTACAATGTTTACAGATATATAGAATTTCTTTGACAAAATAAGTTTGGGAAATGCTATAAGCCATCACTTCCCCTTGAGACTCAGTGTATTAATATATTAAAGGTTCTAAAAGTCATGCAAAAAAAGAAAAAAAAAAAGAGACACATCTATGTAATGTTGTCCCAAACAGCATTTCCTAGGATTAATTGACCAGAATAAATTTTTTCATGAAACACAGATGACATCTCATACATTTTCAGTGAAATGAACTTTACAAAGTGCTCATAATGATTAATAGTTTGGATGTTATCAAGTCATTTGACATATTTTGATGCCTGTCACAGGTACCTTTCAAGTTTTATTTTGATTTCAGGAAGGTTATGTATTTGCTTATTTCTTGCTATTGAGATTTACTCTTAGGAAAAAAATATTTAAAAACAGTGGTAGTACTGTTAATTTTAATTTATCACATTTATATCTGTACCAGATATAAAATTATTGATTTTTCCTTAATTATCTCAAAAAGATCACATGAAGAAGATATTAGAATCAGGGAACGTGGAATCCAGTACATTATTAGTCCAGCAGGAAACAAAAGGTTGTGTATTTAAAGATTTTTTGAAAATCTAATCATGTCAAGTATCATTTTGGATTTTTATAAGACATACTGGACATGTAATTAATATTTTATTCAAATAATCTCTAAAGATTCACAACCTGGAAAGCTGAGAAAAGAACTCCTGTATTCCCAGACTTCACACAGTTTACAGTCTAATTTGAGTGTTTTTAAACAAATATCAACATATGTGATAATGTAATCATAACTATAGAAATTAAATACTCAAGTGTAAATGTGTGAATTCCAAGATACTGCTTTCAATTTTACTCTTTTAGATAGTCTGGGTCTGTGGATGAATTAAGTATGCTTTCTATACCACCGAGCAATTAACACCCTTAGATATGATAGACCAAAGCAGATACACAACCTGAAGTAATATTATGGAACTAACATTTATTTAGCATTAACTTTGGAATGGTACTGACATACATTTTATTTTTATTTTTTTTATTGTTAAACTTACTGTGGTGACACTGGTCAGCAAAAATTACATAGGTTCTGGGTGTACAATTCTATAGTGCATTGTCTATATGTTGTATTATGTGTTCACCACACAGAGTAAGTTCTCTTTCCATCACCATATACTTGACTTCCCCTCACTCCTTGCTCTGGGCGGTAATAATTAAAGGGAAAACTACTAAGTGGTAGGGGAAATTTGTCAAAACTTTGCTTTCCTTATAAAATGAGGCAGAAACAGACATTATTTCTCCTTTACCACTTCTTACCTTGAACTCTAAAAATAAATAGGGAGTGGGAAAAGACATCTGGTGACTTTGAACCAACAACTATCAGAATAAAATTTAGCACACTAAAGATAACAGGGTAAGAATGTAAGAACAGTTTGAATTTCTGCTTGCATCAAAAATAAGTGGAATCAACAATTGCACTGCCCTACTTCTGGATTTCTTATAAGAAAATTGACCAGTTTGCTTAAGTCAGTGATAGTTTGTTATTGAAGTATGTAACTAAACACATTTCTAATTAATATATTATTGTTTTATATTTTTGTAGGATGGAAAAGAGAGAACTAAGGCCTAGAGACATTAAATGACCTAAGGTGACCCCAAAACGTGAAGGAACTGAGATTTAAGCTGACTCCAAATTCTGTACTTATTCTATCACAAATACTACACTTTAAGAGGATATAGTAACAATTTATTCAGGAGATCAAGGAGTATTAAAGAAATAGAGTAGCAAGATCATCCTATGGAAAAATTACATTGCTGATACTGAGAAAGTCACTGTTAATAGAAGACATTTACTGACGTCTAGTATTGTCCAGAAAACCACAAAACTTAAACAAAGTACCACTAAAAATTAGGGAAGAGGTAAAGTAATCCTAAACAGAGCTGGGCATTCATCTCTTTCAATTTATTTTGCCAATATTAAAAATTTCCTTTGCTTAGTGACTATATTTTTATCCAAGCTCTTTAAAAATCCAGGGTGAAAAAGTAGCTTCTATCTATGAAGAAAAATGGACATCTCTAAGGACATTTTCTCTCTTGATGTCTCTGCAGCCAATGAATGATTTGCTGACTATTTATATGAACTCTTTACTGAGCAAATATTGAGGGACTAAGCACTGGTATCTTGCAGACTGCCCTCTGAAGGTCATTTCATCCTGTGGGGGTTCACATTGTCTGACATGGTAAATCAAATGGGAAAAATAAATTGTGAAGCAAAGTAGAGCACAATCTTCAATTGCTAAAGAATAGACTATATGACCTCAGAGGTCATTCCCATCATGAGTGTGTGTGGATCTGTGGATTTTTCTGTGAGCTGAAATGGGCTCTGTTGGTGTAGTTGCTGAAAACCTTATTTTGTTTGAGTCAGTTTTCTACAATTTTTCAATTATTGCAGTTAAAGTCAATATTATCAATATTAAATTTAATAATAATAAAAAAATTCCACCATCAATAGTAACTTCTTTCTCTAGCCTAGTCATTGAAAGTTACAAATAAATTAACATTTTCCTAAAGTTATGACTTTCTGTGATTTTTCTATGTTATAAAATACTACCTGGGTAGCTTGGCAAACATGAAAATGTTCATTATCAGTAAGGTTAGTTTTAGGGAAAGAGACTTTCTACATGGTGATGGGGCCCTGTTATAATAGATTAGATCTCTTTTCACTTTTCTCAGTCCTTACTTTCTATTCTAATTTATTCAAATATAATCTATGCACAATATGACATACAAGGTCTGACAATTAAGTTTTCAAATTGCCACTACACCTTTACATTGGCAGCACTGTATAAACAACTCAGTAAGGTTTCATAATCTTGATATCTGTGTCTCACTTATGTTGATGTGTGGCAGTGTCTTGCTGAGTGGTGTTCATATTGTTGTTGTCTGTTTTTGTGTGCATCACAAGAATAGCAGAGCCTGAATTAGAGCAATGAACAAACATTAAATTTTTTGTTAAATTTGCCAAGGGTGGAAGTGAAATCAGGGATATGTTAGTCCAAGTTTATGGAGATAATTCCATGATGAAAATTGCAGTGTACAGATAGATTAAACGTTTTTCCTGAGGGGAGCGAAATCTTCACTGCTCAAATGAGGTCAGGGTGGCCAGTAATGAGAAAAAGACAAAAATGATCTGAATTTTTCACCAACTCATGGCTTTTGCATCACGACAATGCACCAGCTCACAGGGCAGTACACAAATAACTGTATTGAAACAGACCCCCTGCTCTCCTGATATGGCCCGCAATGAGAGAAAGCAATTTACAGATGGAGACTGAAACCATTGTTGCTTAGAGAAGGGTGGGGAATTCTGAAATAAAAAGGGAATGCTATAAGGCTGTAGGGGTAGAAGAAGCTTGGTAGGAAGAAGTGTAAAAGGTATAGTAGGAGATTTTGGACTTCATTCTTTTTTTTTTTTTTTCTTTTCGGTATGTGGGTAGCTCCCTGGCCGGGAATCGAACCCAGGCCGCAGCACTGACAGCACCAGCGCCGAAGCCTTAAGCCACTACACCACTAGGGAACTCCCTTGGACTTCATTCTAAGGGCAATTGATTTTATTCAGTAGGCAATGGGTAGTCAGGCAACACAGGAGTGTAACAATCAGAACTATGGCTTAGGAAAAGTAATTGTTTACCACTTCAAGAACAGTTGGAAGGAGAATCAAATGCAACTAGGGACACTATTTAGGAGGCCATGTATACCAGTATGTTAGAAACAATGCTGATGTTGACCTAAACTAGAATAGATACTACAGGAATGAATCTTAGGATATAGGATACAGGTAAAAGATAAATTTTGGAACTTGATTTTATGTGATTTTGATAGTTGATGTGGGCCAAGAATGAAAGAGAAAACAAACTTGAAGAGGCAACATAACAAGAGCTCTGATTTTAGGAAGACTTGATTTGGTGGCTTGTATACTACTAGCTGTATGACTGAATCTGCTATGTGCCTTTTTGAACTTAGTTTTTCTCATTAATAGGATGGTTATAGTACCCAATTACTTGGTTGGGAGTGATACTGAAATGTATTCCTAAGTGTGTGTGTGTGTGTGTGTGTGTGTGTACGTACAAATATAAATACACACACACACACATATTCATTCTCCAATCACTTTAAATGGATGAAAATTAGATATTTGAGATGTAGAAAAACAGAGTTAAATGTATTAGGGGACATTTCTCAGGTTTTAAATGTGTAATTTGTTATTGGAGAAGAAATGGAGTCCTCAGTTGTTTAGGAGTCAGCTGACTTCAAAAGAAAATTGTCAATTGTGGTGTAAGATAAAAATGGAGACATATTTACTAATGAACATTGGGAACTTCAGGATGGCATCCTAAATTATTTGAAATTATTTTATCTACCAGGATGTCCTTAAATTAAAGTAACTTGTCATTTCAGCTGAGTAGGAATGATCTTTATACGTATTTTAGGAATAAATGCCTTTGTTGTATAAATAACTGTGTCATGCATTCTCACATTCAGCCCTATTGAGATCATGATCTTTTCTAAATAAATTATATAAAACAAATAATGTCTGTTGATAAATCTCTACTTTGTTGTTGGACATGCTATGCCACATGTATGACAGAGCATCATTAATCATCATTACTGATGCTTCACTCAATTTTTCTGGGGATCAAGATTCTATGGGGTACATAAGTCTTTGCGGACAAAGGTTTTCAAGTTCTTTGGGTAGATCCCCAGTGACTGGATAAAGAAGCTGTGGTACATATACACAATGGAATATTACTCAGCTGTAAGAAAAGATGAAATATTGCCATTTGCAACAAAATGGATGAACCTGGAGATCATCATGCTAAGTGAAATAAGCCAGACAGAAAAAACAAAGAACTGCATGATTTCACTCATATGCGGAATATAAAACTGAAAGCAAAGAAAA
>PVJL010017162.1:0-18970 GCA_004026885.1 Lyroderma lyra | reverse complement strand
ACCAGGGTTCTGAGGTTTTCAATGGATAATTTTGATGCATTACTTCATACCTATTTCATGGCATTGCTTGATCCCAGATAAATCAGAGTAAAAGGGTGGTTTGTTCTGGTCAATTATGTCCATACTTTTGTCTGTTTTACCCTACACTTGGTGGTTATGTGGCTGGGACCATAATACATGATGAACTGGCAGCCGTTCCCTTGCGGAACAATTTTAGGTGTGTATAACATGAACTCAATTTACTGTCTCTCTGTGTGTTCTGTGAGATAGGTGAGCATACATTTAGCAGAGGCATTCCCTTCTGTAACTGTATTCACACCCCAGAAAGGCTTTCCTAAGTGAAGAAGGGAGGCTACAAGGGCTGGGGACAGCAAGCCAACAATACACTTTGATTATGTTTTACAATTGACTGTTCAAAATACTAGAATGATTGTGCGTACATGCCTTCTAGAATATTTAACAGAAGCCTCTGGTATTTTTTTATTTATGATTTGTATTCTATTCAGAATTATAGTAAGTATTTCAGAAATACTATTACACAACTGAAATACAGAATGGAAATTTGAGATAATGGGAAAAAGAGATTCATGCGTATTATTATGCATTTCATAGGTGATTGTCCTTTGTGGTCAGGGAGGAAGGAAGAAAGTGGCTGGCATTTGTTTTTGGTATATTGATAGGAAGTCACCCTCTGAATCCTGATCTAATAACTGTAAAGAGATTTGAGAGTTGAAAATCTTTCTTGAAAAACTGAGAGAAACCTGAGTAGTGAGATCTATGATGAGCATTTGAATAGACTATGTGACTTCAGGCCCATTGCTGCTTCTAGGTAAATGGAATGTTGAAAAACACTTTTGATGATCTCAAATGCCAATGTGGTGGCAAAAATAATAAAAAAATGGAATAAGTATTAAAACTACCCAAACACAATACCTAACTCGATGAATAACCAAACATTAAATTTAGTCATACATGAACCCTAAACCGAAACCTTATCCTAAGTTACAAAGGAACTAATAATGGAATCCTTACCTTATCCCTAGCCCTAAGTCTAACCGTACACCTGGCTTATTCTCTAACATTAACCCTGAACTCAATCTCAATTTACACCCTTATCCTGGAGTCAAAGCAAACCATAACACTGAACATAAAACAAAATCTACTTGGAACATGAACCATGAACATAACCAAAATCCCTAAGCGTAACCCTAAACCTAACCCTGGGCGTCAACATCATCTTGGCCCTCACCCTAACCAACACACGATCGTAAACTTAAACTCACAACTAACCTTATCTCTAATCAAGATCCTAACTGAAAATTTCACACTTAAACTAAACCTAAGCTTAATGGGAGTCCTAAACCTAAACAGACACCTGAAACTTAAAACTAATTTTAACACAAAATCGAACTTCAAACCTCACTCTAACACTCATCCTACCCCTTCACTACATTGAGCATCAATCATAACCCCAGCATATATTCTACAAAGAACACTAAACCTAATCCCAATTTCAAAGTTAACCATAAAACAATGGTTAGCCTAATCTTAACAGTAACCTTAAATTTAATCACAACCTCAACCCAAACATTAAATGGAAACATAATTATAACCCTATCCATAACACTACTCATAAACTCAGCCTTACCCCTAAACCTAGACTGTAAAATGAACCTAACTGTCCTTATACTTAAATAAAAACATAACCTCAAACCTAAACCTTGGTAAAAAAAATATTCATTTTAAATTTTCATCCTAATCTCACACATTATTCTTATCCTACACTAACACTAACCATCATCACAAAATCTGTTCGGAACCTAAAGTCATTCTAACATTTACCTAACTTGAAGCTTACTCAAAACGTAATCCTAAGTGTAATCTGGCCCCTAAATGGAAACACAAATCTAACACCATTCTCATACAAAACTCAAAACCTCACCTTAAACTTAAATTAAAACATTACCCTTAATATATAACTGTAAACCTAACCCTAACCAGAGCCCTTAATCTAACCCTAACTTTATCCCCAATTCAGAGCCAATCCCTGCCTCAAATCCTACCGTAAAACACTATTTCTTACGAAACTCTGAATTGAACCATGAATAAAACAAAACACTTAAATGTAAACACAAAATCTAACCTTAAACACAATTGGACTTTTTGTTCTACTGCTAACCCTAATAATAAAACCAAACCTAACCTTATTTTTAACCCTTAGCCTAACTCAAAATCTAAACCATATCGTCTACCTAAAGCTAAAGCTAGGCTTCCCTACAGCCCCTATCTTGGTCTTAAACCTACACGACAACTAATTAAAAACTAAAAAAGTAACTTAAAACCTAACTCTAACCCTAACCCTAACCCTAAATATTATGCTAACCATAGCTAGTTACCGGAACCTAACATGGTTTCTAACTTCATCAGAAACTAAACACATACCTAAACCTACCCATAACATAACCCGTGATTTCCCTTAAACCAAATTCTAGAAATAACACTAAGCCTAATCATAACAGTAATTGAGAGTGAAACCCGAACTTCAAAAGTGAATATAACCCTAATCTTAACCCTAATTCTAATGACCAAGTGAACGCTCACCCTAATCTGAGTTATAACTCTGACTCTACCTGATACCACCCACCTAAAAAGAGCAATAACCCTAAAGATCAGTCCAACACATACCCTAATTTGTATGTTAACCCTAACCTCAACACTGAGAAGAAACTTAACACAGGGGCTGAGGGACGAATACTCTGACAAACACAAGATGTTAAAAGAAATTGAAGTTTTCTTTTGCTTTGCAAAATCTTTTGAGCTTGATATAGTCCCATTCATTTATTTTTGCTTATACTTCCCTTGCCTTTGAGGACCGTGTCATGAAGTCTTCCTTGAGTCCTAGGTCTATAAGTTTAGTACCAATGTCTTCTTCTATAAGTGTATTGTTACATGTCTTATATGAAGGTCTTCAATCTATTTTGAGTTAAGTTTTGATGGAATATAACTCAGCTTTAAGAAATGATGAAATATTGTCATTTGCAACAACACGGATGGACCGGTTAAGAGAAATTGAAGTTTTCTTTTGCTTTGCAGAAGCTTTTGAGTTTGATATAGTCCCATTCATTTATTTTTTCTTGTACTTCCCTTGCCTTTGAGGACCTGTTCATGAAGTCTTCCTCTAGTCCTAGGTCTATAAGTTTACTACCAATGTCTTCTTCTATACAGTGTAGAGTTACAGGGCTTTTATGAAGGTCGTTAATCTAGTTTGAGTTAATTTTTGATGGAATATTACTCAGCTATGAGAAAAGTTGAAATATTGTCATTTGCAACAACACGGATGGACCTGGAGATCATCATGCTTAGGGAAACAGGCCAAACAGAAATATCAAGGAACTCTATGACATCACTCATATGTGGAATATAAAACTGAAAGCAAAGAAAAAACAAAATGAATAAACAAATAACCCATGGACAAACTCAATGATTTAATGATTATTTGGGGACGATTGGGTTAGGGATGGGAGAAAAGGGCGGGGCTGGGAGAGGAGGGGGAGAAGCTAAATATAAGGTGATGTAAAGAGACGTCGCATTAGGTGGTGAATTGATTACACATCAAGTTGATGTGTAATGCACTGTAGAATTGTATGCCTGAAACCTACGAAATCCTTCCTGACAGATGTCACACCAATAAGTCTATCAATAAAAGGGAATAGAAATAAATATATAAATAAAAAAATCAATGCTGGAATAAAATTGAAGAAGGCACAAAGAAATGCAGATATTTTATATTCATAAATGGGACGAATGTACCTCATTGAAATGGTCATGTTACCCAAAGCAATGAACAGATTTAATGCCATCCCCATCAAAATTCCAATGAAAGATTTTTGAAAAATTTCAAAGAAAACATCAAGAGATTTGTATGGAATCTAAAGAGACCCCAAATAACCACAGGCATCCGAAGGAAAGAAACAATAATGGTGAAGGTTTCACAATCTTTGACTTCAATCTATAACACACAATCACAATAATAAAAGCAGCTGGGTATTGGGAGAAATATAGGCACACACAAATGAATGAAAGAAAACTGAAATACCACATATATAAGTAAAGATTGTTTTCTATGGAAAGCCAAAAATATAACATGAATCAAAGATTCCATTTTCCATAAATGGTGCTAGAGCATAGAGAATATCACATGTAAAAGAATGAAACTAGAGAGACAGTTTTCAACATATACCAAGATTAACTAAAACTGGACCAAAGAACTAAACATGCTACCAATAATGATAAATTGCATAGAAGAAAGCGTAGGTCCCAAACCTGTAGACCTTTCTTCAGAAAGAGTTTGATGAATATTACCTCAAAGGCAAGGGAAGTAAAAGACAAAAGAAATGATTGGGACTGTACCCAACGTAAAATCTTCTGCACAGCCAAAGAAACCATCAAGAAAGTAAAAAGCTACCGACAGAGTGGGAGAAGACATTTGCAAGCCATGACTGAAGGGGGTTAAAACCTAAACTATATAAAGAACTCCTAGAACTCAACAACAGACAAACAAACAATCCCATGAACACATGGTAACAGGTCTTGGACAGACACTTTCCCCAAGAGGACAGATTAATCAAACACCCAAGAGATACATACAAAATGTTTAAGTGCACTGGCTATTAGAGAAATGCCATGAACTACCACTTCATACCTGTAATTAATAGAAAGGCTTTGATCCACAAGACAAGTAATAAGGAGTGTTGGAGAGGCTGTGGGAATAAAGAACTCTCATATGCTGCAGGTGGGCATGTCAATTGGCCGCAACGATGGAAAACAGTACAGAGGTTACCCAGAATGTTAAGAATAAATACACCAGACAACCAAGCAATCCCTTCTCTGGGTATCGACCCTCCAAATCTGAAAACATGTACTCATAGAGATATACATAACCCTGTGTTCCTTGCACTACAAGTTTGGTGGTCAAGACATATCAACAACCAACATGTTCTTCAACAACTGATTGGATGCAGGAGATTTGGTATAAACAACCAGTGAAACACTACTCGCCCAGAAATAAAGATGAAACACTGCTGATTGTGACAACATGGATGGGTCTGGAGATTACCATGCTAAGGGAAATAAATCAAATAGAAATAGCTCGGAACCATAGAACTTCACTCACACTTTGGATGTAAAAATGAAAGCAACAAAGAAAAATCCAAAAACTCATAATACAGACAGCACATTAGTGGTTGCAAGAAAGTAAGGAAAAAGAGAGGTGGTAGAAGAGGAAACGGGTGGGTCAAATATAGGGGGAAGGAAGAAGTGACTCTGGGTGCTGAACACACAATGCAAAATATGAATATGAATTATGTATTGTAGAAATTCAAACTGGAAATGTAATGTTACTAATCTAAGTCATTGTCATTAATTTCATACATAAATAAAAAACCCAATCCATAATCCTGGCCTAAATTACAAACAAACACCAAACCTAATCCAACACCAAATCCAAACCTAATTTAAAACAGAACCCTCAGCTTTACTATAAACTGAACCCTCACCCTAGATCTCTTAATATACTCAAGAAATAATCCTAAACTCAAATCTAACGTTAAACCGAGTCCTAATAAAAACTTGAGCCTTCATATAACACTATCCCTGAAAGGAACCCATACTCGCTTTTACTGGAAACCCAACCCCAACTCGAATGGAAAAGCAACCCTGACCAATAAAGTAAATCTCACACTAATCCTAAAAACCGAATCATAAATTGAAATCTGCACCCCATCATTAAACCGACCCTTCTCCTACCCTATCTTACAACCTAACTCCAACTTCAAAGTTAACACGAAGCCTAAGTATATAACTACCCCTAATAATTAACTCACCCAAACCATAACCCAAGGATAGGCCTAACAAAAAACCGAAGTCTATCCTCAAACTTTACCTCACTCTATCAATAGCCCTTCTATCCAGAGTTCTCATTTCAATGTTCTTAATACCACAACCTCAAAGCTTCTTCTAACCCAACCCAAACTCTTGCCCTGAACCTAACCTGAAACCTAACACATAGCCTAAGTCAAGGAAGGATCCTTACACTAATCATCACCACAATAGTACACATATCTCTCACCCCCAACTTTACATACCCTGAACACAAACCACAATTTTTACCAAACCTCTATCTTCAAAGCTAACTCTAAGGCTAACACCAAACCTGAAGCTGCGCAAAATCTCATCTTTAACACAAGTCCTAAACTTACCTCTAAACCTGTCCCAGGGTCATAGCTCCCCACTGCATCGCATTATGGAACTCACAGTCATGACAGTTCTATTGTCACCTGATTGGCTCTGGGGCCGCAAGACATCATAGCTTTTGATACAACCTCGGGGCCTAAATCGGCTGGCCCTGCAACTGTGTCGTCACGGTCAGCCAATATTCTGATTATAGGTCCCTGGTGCCTTCCTCTTTCCATCAAGGAGGGTGGGTGTGCCCTGCAAGGGCTATCTGCCTGCATCAGCCTGGGATCCCGTGGCCCAAGTGAGCTCCTATTGGCGCCAAACCGCCTCTCCAAGCCTCTGCTCTCACCAGGGTACTGAGGTTTTCAAATGGGTAATTTCGTTGCATCACTTCATACCTATTTCAAGGCTTTGGTTGATCCCAGATAAATCAGAGTAAAAGGGTGGTTTGTTCTGGTCAATTACGTATGTACTTTTGTCTGTTTTACCCAATACTTAGTGGTTGTGTGGCTGGGACCATAATACATGATGAACAAGCAGCCGTTCTCTTGCGGAGGAATTTTAGGTGTGTATCACATGAACTCAACTTACTGTCTCTCTGTATGTTCTGTGAGATAGGTGAGCGTATACTTAAAAGTGGCACCCCCTCCTTTACCTGTACTCATACCACTGAACTGTTTTCCCAAGTGAAGAAGAGAGGCGGCAGAGTCTGGGGACAGAAAGGACACAATGTACTTTGATTATGATTTACAATTGACTGTTCAAAATACTAGAGTGATTGTGCGTGCATGCCTTCTAGAATATTTAAAATAGAAGCCTCTGGAATTTTTTATTTATGATTTGTATTCTACTCAGAATTATAGTAAGTATTTCAGAAATGCTCTTACACAACTAAAATACAGAACGGAAACTTGAGAAAATGGGAAAAAGTTATTCATGCGCATCATTATGCATTTCGTAAGTGACTGTCCTTTGTGGTCAGGGAGGAAGGAAGAAAGTGCTGCCTTTTGTGTTTGGTATCTTGATGGGAATCATCCTCTCAATCCTGATCTGATAACTGTAAAGAGATTTGAGAGTTGAGAAATTATTCTTAAAAACCTGAGAGAAGACTGAGTAGTGAGATCTATGATGCGCATTTGAATAGACTATGTGAGTTCAGGCCCCATTGCTGCTTCTAGGTAAATGGAAATTTGAAAAACACTTTTGATGATCTTAAATGCCAATGTGGTGGCAAAAATTAAAGAGAAAATAAATAAGTATTAAAACTACCCAAACACAATACCTAACTCAATGATGAACCTAACACTAAACTTAGTCATAAGTGAACCCTAACCCCAAAACTTACCCGAAGTTTCAAAGGAACTCACAATGGAATCTTAACCTTATCGCTAGCCCTAAATATAATCCTACACCTGGCCTATTCTCTAACATTAACAATGAACTCAATCCCAATTTACACCCTTACCTGGAGTCAAAGCAAGCCCTACCCTTAAACCTGAAACAAAATCTCCGAGGAACATGAACCATGAATATACCCAAAATCCCTAAGCGTAAACCTAAACCTAACCATGGGCGTCAACATCATCTTGGCCCTCACCTTTACCAGCACCTGATTGTAAACATAACCTCAAAACTAACCTTATCTCTAATCACAATCCTAACTGAAAGGTTCACACTTACCCTAAACCTAAGCTTAATGGGAGCCCTAAACCTAAATATACACTTGAAACTTAAAAGTAATTTTAACCCAAAATCGAACTTCACACCTTACTCTAACCCACGTCCTACCCCTTCACTACATCGTGCACCAACCATAACCCCAGCATATATCCTACAAAGAACACTAAACCTAATCCCAATTTCAAAGTAAACCATAAAACAATGGTTAGCCTAATCTTAACAGTAACCTTAAATTTAATCACAATCTCAACCCAAACTTTAAATGGAAACATAACAAGAACTCTATCCATAACACTAATCATAAACTCAGCCTTACCACTAAACCTAGACTGTAAAATGCACCTAACAATATCCTTATACTTAATTAAAAACATAACCTCAAACCTCAACCGTAGTAAAAAAAAATTCATTTCAAATTTTCATCCCAATCTCACAGTTTATTAGTATCCTACACTAAAACTAACCATCATCACAAAGTAAGTTCTGAACCTAAACTCATTCTAACATTTACCTAACTTGAAGCTTACCCAAAACGTAATCCTAAGAGTAATCTGGCCAGTAAATGGAAACACAAATCTAACCTTACTCTGATACCAAATTCAAAACCTCACCTTAAACATCACTTAAAACATAACCATTCATATATAACTGTAAACCTAACCCTAACCACAGCCCTTATTCTTACCCTAACTTTATCCCCAATTGATAGCCAATCCCTTCCTCAAAGCTTGCCATAAAATACTACTTCTTACCAACCATTCAATTGAACCATGAATAAAAAAAAAGACCTAAACTTAAACACAATATCTAATCTTAAACACAATTGGAAATTTGTTCTACTGCTAACCCTAATAATAAAATCAAACCTAACCTTATCTTTAACCCTTAACCTAACTCAAAATCTAAACCATAACGTCTACATGTAGCTAACGCTAGGCTGCCCTACAGCCCCTATCTTGGTCTTAAACCTACACCACCCCTAATTAAAAACTAAAAAAATAACCTCAAACCTAACTCTAACCCTAAAACTAACCCTAAATATTATGCTAACCATAGCTAGTTACCTGAACCTAACATGAATTCTCACCTCATCAGAAACTAAGCACATACCTAAACCTACCCATTACATAAACCGTGCTTTCTCTTAAACCAAATTCTAGAAATAACACTAAGCCTAATCATAACAGTAATTGAGAGTGAAACCCGAACTTCAAAAGTCAATGTAACCTTAATCTTAACACAAATTCTAATGACCAACTGAACGCTAACTCTAACCTTAGTTATAACTCTGACTGTAACTGATACCACCCACCTAAAAAGAGCAATAACCATAAAGATCAGTCCAAAACATACCCTAATTTGTATGTTAACCCTAACCTCAACGCTGAGAAGAAACTTAACACAGGGGCTGAGGAAGCTATACTCTGACAAACACAAGATGTTAATAGAAATTGAGGTTTTCTTTTGCTTTGCAGAAGCTTTTGAGTTTGATATAGTCCTATTTATTTATTTTTGCTTATACTCCCCTTGCCTTTGAGGACTGAGTCATGAATTCTTCCTTGAGTCCTAGGTCTATAAGTTTAGTACCAATGTCTTCTTCTACACGGTGTAAAGTTACAGGTCTTATATGAAGGTCTTTAATCTATTTTGAGTTAATTTTTGATGGAATTTTACTCAGCTATAAGAAAAGATGAAATATTTTCATTTGTAACAACACGGATGGACCGGTTAAAAGAAACTGAAGTTTTCTGTTGCTTTTCAGAAGCTTTTGAGTTTGATATAATCCCATTTATTTATTTTTGCTTATACTCCCCTTGCCTTTGAGGACTGGGTAATGAATTCTTCCTTGAGTCCTAGTCTATAAGTTTAGTACCAATGTCTTCTTCTATACGGTGTATTGTTACAGGTCTTATATGAAGGTCTTTAATCTATTCTGAGTTAATTTTTGATGGAATATTACTCAGCTATAAGAAAAGATGAAATATTGTCATTTGAAACTACACGGATGGACCAGTATATCATCATGCTTAGGGAAATAATCCACACAGAAAATTCAAGGAACTGTATGAATTCACTCATATTTGGAATATAAAACTGAAAGCAAAGATAAAATGAAATGAACAAACAAAGAACCCATGGACACAATCAATAATTTAATGATTATTTGGGGACGAGTGGGATAGGGAGTGGAGAAAAGGGAGGGGCTGGGAGAGGAGGGGGCGAAGCTAAATATAAGGTGATGTAAAGAGACGTCGCATTAGGTGGTGAACTGATTATACATCTAGTTGACAATGCACAGTAGAATTGTATGCCTGAAATCTATGAAATCCTTGCTAACAGATGTCACACCGATAAGTGTACCAATAAAAATGAATAGAAAAGAGTGAATAATTAAATAAATTAATAAATATATAAATGCTGAAAAAAAAGATATTGAATAAGGCACAAAGAAATGCAGAGATTTTATATTCATAAATGGGACAAATGAACGTCATTGAAATGGTCATGTTACACAAACCAATGAACAGATTTAATGCCATCCCCATCAAAATTCCAATAACAGGTTTTTGAAAAATTTCAAGAAAATCATCAACAGACTTGTATGTAATCTAAAGAGACCCCAAATAACCACAGGCATCCGAAGGAAAAAACAATAATGGTGAAGTTTTCACCCTCTTTGACTTCAATCTATAACACACAATGACAATAATATAAGCAGCAAGGTATTTCCAGGACAAAGGTACTCACACACCATTGAAGAAAAAGAAAAATTCCACAAATATATGTAAAGATTGTTTTCTATGGGAAGCCAAAAATATAACATGAAGCAAAGAATCCATTTTATATAAACGGTGCTACGGCATAGAGAATATCACATGCAAAAGAATGAAACTAGACTGACAGTTTTCAACACATACCAAAATTAATTAAAACTGGTCGAAAGACCTAAACATGCTACAAATAATGATAAATTGCATAGAAGAAAACTTTGGTCCCAAACCTGTAGATCTTGCTTCAGAAAGATTTTGATGAATGTTACCTCAAAGGCAACGGAAGTAAAAGTCAAAAGAAATGAATGGGACTGTACACAACGTAAAAGCTTCTGCACAGCGAAAGAAACTATCAAGAAACAAAAAGGCTACCGACAGATTGGGAGAAGACATTTGCAAGCAATGACTGAAAGGGGGTTAAAACCTAAATTATATAAAGAACTCTTAGAACTCAACAACAGACAAACAAACAATCCCATGAACACATGGGCACAGGACTTGGACAGACACTTGCCCCAAGAAGACTGATTAATCAAATACCTAAGAGATACATAAAAATGTTTAAGTGCACTGGCTATTAGAGAAATGCCATGAACTACCACTTCATACCTGTTATTAATAGAAAGGCTATGATCCACAAGACAAGTAATAACGAGTGTTGGAGAGGCTGTGGGAATAAAGTACTCTCATATGCTGCAGGTGGGCATGTCAAATGGCAGCAACAATGGAAAACAGTACAGAGGTTCCCCAGAATGTTAAGAATAAATATACCATAAAACCAAGGAATCCCTTCTCTGGGTATCCACCCTCCAAATCTGAAAACATGTACTCATAGAGATATACATACCCATGTCTTCCTTGCATTTCAAGTTATGGTGGTCAAGACATATCAACAACCAACATGTTCTTCAACAATTGATTGGATGCAGGAGATGTGGTACAAACACCCAGTGAAACACGACTCGCCCAGAAATAAAGATGAAACACTGTCGATTATGACAACATCAATGGGTCTGGAGATTACCATGCTAGGGGAAATAAATCACATAGAAATAGCTCAGAACCATAGAACTTCACTCATACTTGGTATGTAAAAAGGAAAGCAAAAAAGAAAAATCCAAACACTCATAAATACAGATAACACAGTGGTTTCAAGAAAGTAAGGAATAAGAGAGGTGGCAGAAGAAGAAAGGGATGGGTCAAATATAGGGGGAAGGAAGAAGTGACTCTGGAACCTGAATGCACAATGCAATATATGAATATGAATTTATATTATAGAAATGCACACTGGAAAATTAATGTTACTAATAAATATCAATGTCATTAATTTAATACATAAATAAAAAACCCAAACCATAAACATGGCCTAAATTACAAAGAAACCCCAAATATAATCCAACACCAAATCCAAACCTAATTTAAAACAGAACCCTCAGTTTTACTATAAACTGAACCCTAACTCTAAATCTCATAATATACTCAAGAAATAATCCTAAACTGAATTCTCACGCTAAACCGAGCCCTAATGGAAAACCTGAGCCTTCCTATAACACTATTCCTTAAAGGAACCCATACTCACTTTTACTTGAAACCCAACCCCAACTCGAATGGAAATCCAACCCTGACTTCTAAGCTAAATCTCACCCTAATCCTAAAAACCGAATCATAAACTGATATCAGCAACGCATTAATAAACTGGCAATTCTCCTACCCTATCTTAAAACCTAACTCCAACCTCAAAGGTAACTCGAAGCCTAAGTATGTAACTACCCCTAATCATTAACTCACCCAAAACCTAACCCAAGAATATGCCTAACGAAAAACCTAACTCTATCCTCAAACTTTACCTCACTCTATCAATAGCCCTTCTACCCAGAGTTCTCATTTCAATGTTCTTAATACCATAATCTCAAAGCTTCTTCTAACCCAATCCAAATTCTTCCCCTGAATCTAACCTGAAACCTAACACAGAGCCTAACTCAAAGATGGATCTTTACATTTATCATAAACACAATAGTACACATACCTCTCACCCCCAAATTTACATACCCTGAATACTAACCATAATTTTAACCAAACCTCTAACCTCAAAGCTAACTCTAAGGCTAATACCAAAACTGAAGCTGCGCATAAGATAAGAATCTCATCCTTCACACAAGTCCTAAACTTACCTCTAAACCTTTCCCAGGGTCACAGTTCCCCACTGCATCGCATTATAGAACTGACAATCCTGACAGTTCTATTGTCTCCTGATGGGCTCTTGGGCTGCAATACATCATAGCACTTGATACAGACTCGGGGCCCCGATTGCCTGGCCCTTCAACTGTGCCATCGTGGTCAGCCAATGTTCTGATTATAGGTCCCTGGCGCCTACCTCTTTCCATCGCGGAGGGTCGGTGCCCCCTGCAAGGGCTGTCTGCCGGCATCAGCCTGGGATCGGGTGGCCCAAGGGCGCTCCTGTTGGCGCCAAACCGTCTCTCCAAGCCGCTGGCCTCACCAGGGTACTGAGGATTTCAAATGGATAATTTTGATGCATCACTTCATACCTATTTCAAGGCATTGCTTGATCCCAGAATAATCAGAGTAAAAGTGTGGTTTGTTCTGGTCAATTACGTACGTACTTTTGTCTGTTTTACCCTATACTTAGTGGTTGAGTGGCTGGGACCATAATACATGATGAACAGTCAGCCGTTCTTTTGCAGAGGAATTTTAGGTGTGTCTAACATGAACTCAACTTACTGTCTCTCTGTATGATCTGTGAGATAGGTGAGCATATATTTAGCAGTGACATCCCCTCCTTTAACTGTACTCACAGCACTGAACTGTTTTCCTAAGTGAAGAAGGGAGGAGGCAGGGGGTGGGGACAGCAAGCACACAATGCACTTTGATTATGATATACAAATGACTGTTCAAAATACTAGAGTGATTGTGTGTGCATGCCTTCTAGAATATTGAAAATAGAAGCCGCTGGTATTTTTTTTTAATGCATGATTTGTATTCCACTCAGAATTATAGTAAGTATTTCAGAAATATTCTTACCCAACTAAAATACAGAATGGAACCTTGAGATAATGGGAAAAAGAGATTCATGCGCATTATTATGCATTTTATAGGTGATTTTCCTTTGTGGTCAGGGAGGAAGGAAGAAAGTGCTGGCATTTGTGTTTGGTATCATCATGGAAAGTCATCCTCTCAATCCTGATCTGATAATTGTAAAGAGATTTGAGACTTGAGAAGTTATTCTTGAAAACCTGAGGGAAGACTGAGTAGTGAGATCTATGATGAGCATTTGAATAGACTCTGGGCGTTCAGGCCCCATTGCTGCTTCTAGGTAAATGGAAAGTTGAAAAACAATTTTGATAATCTCAAATGCCAATGTGATGGCAAAAATTTAAAAAAAAAGGAATAAGTATTGAAACTATCCCGAACACAATACCTAACTCAATGATGAACCTAACACTAAACTTAGTCATAAGTGAACCCTACACCCAAAACTTACCCGAAGTTTCAAAGGAACTCATAATGGAATCTTAACCTTATCCCTAGCTTTAAACCTAAACCTAATCCTGGCCTATTCTCTAACATTAACCGTGAACTCCATCCCAATTTACACCCTTACCCTGGAGTCTAAGCTATCCCTAACCCTAAACCTGGAAGTAAATCTCCGTGGAACATGAACCATGAACATACCCAAAATCCCTAAGCGTAACCACAAACCTAACCCTGGGCGACATCATCATCTAGGCCCTCACCCTTACCAGCACCTGATCATAAACATAACCTCACAACTAACCTTATCTATAATCATAATCCTAACTGAATGGTTCACACTTACCCTAAACCTAAGCTTAATGGGAGTCCTAATCCTAAACATACACTTGAAAATTAAAAGTAATTTTAACCCAAAATCGAAATTCACACCTCACTCTATCCCTCATTCTACCCCTTCACTACTTCGTGGACCAACCATAACCCCAGCATATAACCTACAAAGAACACTAACCTAATCCCAATTTCAAAGTAAACCATATAACAATAGTAAGCCTAATCTTAACAGTAACCTTAAATTTAATCACAAACTCAACCCAAACTTTAAATGGAAACATAACAAGAACCCTATCCATAACACTAATCATAAACTCAGCCTTACCCCTAAACCTAGACTGTAAAATGAACGTAACACTATCCTTATACTTAATTAAAAACGTAACCACAAACCTAAACTTTAGTCAAAATAAAGTTCATTTCAAATTTTCATCCTAATCTCACAATTTATTCTTATCCTACACTAACACTATCCATCATCACAAAATCTGTTCTGAACTTAAACTCCTTCTATCATTTACCTAACTTGAAGCTTACTCAAAACGTAATCCTAAGTGTAATCTGGCCCCTAAATGGAAACAGAAATCTAACACCACTCTCATACCAAACTCAAAACCTCACCTTAAACTTAACTTAAAACATAACCCTTAATATATAACAATAAACCTAACCCTAATCACAGCCCTTACTCCTCCCCTAACTTTTTCCCCAATTCAGAGCCAATCCCTGCCTCAAAGCTTACCGTAAAACACTACGTCTTAGCAACCTCTCATTTGAACCATGAAGAAAACAAAAAGACCTATATGTAAACACAAAATCTAACCTTAAACACAATTGGAATTTTTGTTGTACTGCTAACCCTAATAATAAAATCAAACCTAACCTTATTTTTAACCCTTAACCTAACTCAAAAATCTAAACCATATCGTCTACCTAAAGCTAAAGCTAGGATTTCCTACATCCCCTATCTTGGTCTTAAACCTACACCACTCCTAAGTAAAAACTAAAAAAATAACCTCAAAACTAACTCTAACCCTAAACCTAACCCTAAATATTATGCTAACCATAGCTAGTTACCTGAACCTAACATGGTTTCTAAGCTCATCAGAAACTAAGCACATAACTAAACCTACCTATTACATAACACGTGTTTTCCCTTAAAACAAATTCTAGAAATAACACTAAGCCTAATCATAACAGTAATTGAGAGTGAAACCCGAACTTCAAAAGTCAATATAACCCTAATCTTAACCCTAATTCTCATGACCAACTGTACGCTAAACCTAACCTTAGTTATAACTCTGACTCTAACTGAAACCACACACCTAAAAAGAGCAATAAACCTAAAGATCAGTCCAATATATACCCTAATTTTTATGTGAACACTAACTTCAAAGCTGAGAAAAAACTTAACACAGGGCCTGAGGGACCTATAATCTGACAAACACAAGATGTTAAAATTAATTGAAGTTTTCTTTTGCTTTGCAAAAGCTTTTGAGTTTGATATAGTCCCATTCATTTATTTTTGCATATACATCCCTTGCCTTTGAGGACCGGTTCAGGAAGTCTTCTTTGAGTCCTAGGTGTATAAGTTTAGTACCAATGTCTTCTTCTATACAGTGTATTGTTAAAGGTCATACATGAAGGTCTTTAATCTATTTTGAGTTAATTTTTGATGGAATATTACTCAGCTATAAGAAAAGATGAAATATTTTCATTTGCAACAACATGGAAGGACCTGGAGATCATCATGCTTAGGGAAATAAGCCACACAGAAAAATCAAAGAACTGTATGACTTCACCCATATGTGGAATATAAAAATGAAAGCAAAGAAAAAATGAAATTAACAAACACATAACCCATGGACACAAACAATAATTTAATGATTATTACGGGACGAGTGTGTTAGGGAGGGGAGAAAAGGGAGGGGCTGGGAGAAGAGGGGGTGAAGCTAAATATAAGGTGATGTAAAGAGACGTCGCATTAGGTGGTGAACTGATTATACATAAAGTTGACAATGCACATTAGAATTGTATGCCTGAAAACTATGAAAACCTTGCTAACAGATGTCACACGAATAAGTGTATCAATAAAAATGAGCAGAAATAAATAAATAAATGAATAAATAAATAAATAAATGCTAAAAAAAAAGAAATTGAAGAAGGCACAAAGAAATGCAGAGATTTTATATTCATAAAAGGGACGAATGAACCTCATTGAAATGGACATGTTACACAAAGCAAAAAACAGATCTTATGCCATCCCCATCAAAATTCCAATGACAGTTTTTTGAAAAATTTCAAAAAAAACAACAACAGATTTCTATGGAATCTAAATAGACTCCAAATAACCAAATAACCACAGGCATCCGAATAAAAAAAATAATAATGTTGAAGGTTTCACACTTTTTGACTTCAATCTATAACATACAATGACAATAATATAAGCAGCAGGGTATTGGCAGAAATAGAGGCACACACACACCAATGAAGGAAATGTGAAATCCCACATATATATGTAAATATTGTTTTCTATGGAAAGCCAAAAATATAACATGAAGGAAAGAATCCATTTTCCATAAACGGTGCTAGGGCATAGAGAATATCACATGCAAAAGAATGAAACTAGAGTGACAGTTTTCAAAATATACCAAAATTAACTAAAACGGAACCAACGACCTAAACATGCTACCAATAATGATAAATTGCATAGAAAAAAGCGTAGGTCTCCAACCTATAGACCTTGCTTCAGAAAGAGATTGATGAATGTTACATCAAAGGCAAGGGAAGTAAAAGACAAAAGAAATGAATGGGACTGTGCCCAAAGTAAAAGCGTTGGCAAAGCCAAAGAAACCATCAAGAAACAAAAAGGCTCCCGACTGAGTGGGAGAAGACATTTGCAAGCAAAGACTGAAAGGGGGTTAAAACCTAAACTATATAAAGAACTCCTAGAACTCAACAACAGTCAAAAAAACAATCGCATGAACACATGGGCACAGGACTTGGACAGACACTTTCCCCAAGAAGACAGATTAATCAAACACCCAAGAGATACATACAAAATGTTTAAGTACACTGGCTATTAGAGAAATGCCATGAAATACCACTTCATACCTGTTATTAATAGAAAGGCTATGATCCACAAGACAAGTAATAACGAGTGTTGGAGAGGCTGTGGGAATAAAGAACTCTCATATGCTGCAGGTGGGCATGTCAATTGGCAGCAACGATGGAAAACAGTACAGAGGTTCCCCAGAATGTTAAGAACAAATATACCATACATCCAAGCAATCCATTCTCTGGGTATCCACCCTCCAAATCTGAAAACATGTACTCATAGAGATATACATATCCCTGTGTTCCTTCCACTACACGTTATGGTGGTCAAGACATATCAACAACCAATATGTTCTTCAACAATTGATTGGATGCAGGAGATGTGGTACAAACACCCAGTGAAACACTACTAGCCCAGAAATAAAGATGAAACACTGTCGATTGTGACAACATGGATGGGTCTGGAGATTACCATGCTAAGGGAAATAAATCACTTAGAAATAGCTCGGAACCATAGAACTTCACTCATACTTGGGATGTAAAAAGGAAAGCAACAAAGAAAAACCCAAAAACACATAAATACAGATAACACATTGGTGGTTGCAAGAAAGTAAGGAAAATGAGAGTTGGTAGAAGTAGAAAGGGGTGGGTCAAATATAGGGCGAAGGAAGAAGTGACTCTGGAACCTGAACGCACAATGCAATATATGAATATGAATTTATATTATACAAATGCACACTGGAAATTTAATGTTTCTAATCAATATCAATGTCATTAATTTAATACATAAATAAAAAACCCAAACCATAAAACTAGCCTAAATTACAAAAAAACCCCAAACCTAATCCAACACCAAATCCAAACCTAATTTAAAACAGAACCTTCAGCTTTACTATAAACTGAACCCTAACTCTAAATTTCATAATATACTCAAGAAATAATCCTAAACTGAAATCTAACGGTAAAACAAGCCCTAGTGGAAAACCTGAGCCTTCCTATAACACTATCCCTGAAAGGAACCCATACTCGCTTTTACTGGAAACCCAACCCCAACTCGAATGGAAATCCAAGACTGACTTCCAAGCTAAATCTCACCCTAATCCTAAAAACCAATTCATAAACTGATATCTGCACCGCATCAATAAACCGGCAGTTCTCCTACCCTATCTTAAAACCTGACTCCAACCTCAAAGGTAACTCGAATCCTAAGTATGTAACTACTCCTAATCATTAACTCACCCAAAACCTAACCCAAGGATATGCCTAACGAAAAAACTAACTCTATTCTGAAACTTTACCTAACTCTATCAATAGCCCTTCTACCCAGAGTTCTCATTTCAATGTTCTTAATACCATAACCTCAAAGCTTCTTCTAACCCAATCCAATCTCTTGCCCTGAATCT
>PVJL010017161.1:0-18852 GCA_004026885.1 Lyroderma lyra | reverse complement strand
TAGGGTATCAGAACATTTATAGTATGTTTAAAATGTGACTTGTTTGTAAAATACTCGATGTGCATGCTGAGACTCATGAGCACACCTGTTAGAAAAGGGAGCTGCTCCCAGACTCAGTGTGAATTGGAGTAGAAATGGAGACAGGCTGAAGGACAGTGGTGCAGGCTGGGTGGTCACTGCTGTAGTGCTGGGGGCTCTGCGGGTGTGGGCTTCATTTCCATGATGAATGAGAATGTTGCTGCTTTTGGAACTTTGTGGGTGGTGCCTGAGAATGTGGACGTTGAGACCTGAGCTTTTCAGAGAAATGGGCTGATGAGGCCTTAACTTCATCGCTGGTGAGGCAGTTTCCCTCATGTCTCTAACCTTTATGTTCTCCGAATATCAATGATGCCCACTTCTCAGCATTGTGCTGAAAGTAAATGAGCCAAGGTTTGTGAAGTACTAAGCACCTGGATTAATAACTGGTAGCTGTAATAAATAAAAACAAAATTCAGTCGCACTGTTTTTTTCCTATTTTCTTCTTTTTTTAATTCATTTTTATTGTTAGACTTATTAGGGTGACATCTGTTAGCAAGGATTACATAGGTTTCAGCCATACAATTCTACAATGCATTGTCAACTTGATGTATAATAAGTTCACTACCTAATGTGACTTCTCTTTCCATCACCTTATATTTAGCTCCTCCCCCTCCTCTCCCACCCACTCCCCCTTCTCCACTCCCTAACCCACTCATCCCCAAATGATCATTAAAGTATTGATTATGTCCACGGGTTATTTGTTCGTTCATTT
This sequence comes from Lyroderma lyra, assembly GCA_004026885.1. NCBI lineage: Eukaryota > Metazoa > Chordata > Mammalia > Chiroptera > Megadermatidae > Lyroderma > Lyroderma lyra. The sequence goes on along the minus strand of PVJL010017161.1, from coordinate 18,062 downwards.
CTTTTTTCTTTGCTTTCAGTTTTATATTCTGCATATGAGTGAAGTCATGCAGTTCTTTGTTTTTTTCTGTCTGGCTTATGATGATCTCCAGGTCCATCGATTTTGTTGCAAATATCTGAGTAATATTCCATTGTGTATATGTACCACAGCTTCTTTATCCAGTCAGCTGTCACAGGGCACTTTGGTTGTTTCCATGTTTTGGCTACTGTGAACAGTGCTGCAATGAACATTGGGGTACATAAGTCTTTGCAGACAAAGGTTTTCAAGTGTTTTGTGTAGATCCCCAGAAGGGGTATTGCTGGTCAAATGGTAGCTCCATTTCCAATATTCTGAGGAACCTCCACACTGCCTTCCACAGTGGTTGTACCAGTTTGCACTCCCACCAGAAGTGTACCCGAGTTTTCTCCACATCATCTCCAGCACTTGTTATTCCTTATCTTGTTGATAATAGCCATTCTAACAGGTGTAAGGTGGTATCTCACTGTGGTTTTGATTTGCATTTCCCTGATAGCTAATGAGGATGAGCATTTTTTCATATGTCTGCTGGCCATTTGTATTTCTTCGTGGGAGAAGTGCCGGTTTAGGTCTTCTGCCCACTTTTCAATTGGGTTGTTTGTATTTTTGTTGTTAAGTCTTATTAGTTCTGTATATATTTTGATATTTGACCCTTATCTGATGCATTATTTGCAAATATTTTCTCCCATTCCGTTGGCTGTCAGCCTTTTTGATCATTTCTTCTGCTGTGCAGAAGCTTTTTAGTTTGATATAGTCCTGTTCATTTATTTTTGCTTTTACTTCCCTTGCCTTTGAGGACAGGTTCATGAAGTCTTCCTTGAGTCCTAGGTCTATAAGTTTAGTACCAATGTCTTCTTCTATACAGTTTATTGTGGCAGGTCTTATGTGAAAGTGTTTAAATCATTTTGAATTAATTTTTGTATATGGAGAGAGGTCACAGCTCAGGTTCATACTTTTGAGTAAGTTTTTCCAGTTTTGCCAGCACCACCTACTAAAGAGGCTGTCTTTTCCCCATTGTATGTTTTCTGCTCCTTTATTGAAAATTATTTGTCCATATATTTGTGGGTTTATTTCTGGGTTTTCAGTTCTATCCCATTGGTCTATATTTCTGTCCTTCTGCCAGTACCAAGCTGTTTTGACTATTGATGCTTTGTAATATAAATAGAAGTCAGGGAGTGTAATGCCACCAGCCTTATTCTTTTTATGGAGTATTGCTTTTGCAATTCGAGGTCTTTTATGGTTCCATGTAAATCTAATAATTCTTTTATCTATTCAATTAAAGTATGATTTTGGGATTTTGATGGGTATTGCATTAAATCTGTGTCCCGGACCGTGCGACAAACATGTGATACCCTGAGAACAGAATGGGGAGGGTTCCAAGATACGCGAAGAAAGGAGACAAGACAGGCTCTCTGATCAAGTCTCATTTATTAAGGCTCAGGCATCAGTTTATATAGAGCAGGTTGCAGTGGGTTGAGGTTTCTGTAAGCAGGGTTGCGAGATTTTTTTGTTTTTCTGTTAAGCGCCTTTTTTAGACTTGTTCATTGGTAGCCTGGCAGTCAGGCTGTGGAAGTTGTTTCATTTCCTTAATTTTTCCTTCCTTAATTTTTATGGCACATATTGCATTTTTGCTATCAGCTGCCCACAGGTACCCCTTTTTTATTATTTCTGTGAGGAGAGCAATCTCCGGGGAACTGTGCCTGTCTTAGTTTGGGACAATCCATTTCACTTGTGCCCGTCATCGGAATAAGGTAGCATCTTTGGCGACCCTCCTGTCTTAGGCAGCTTGGAGAGTTGTCCTCTTACCCGTCATTGGCTGACAAGGTCATCTCACGGGGTCTGGGGGACCCTTAAATGGCTCTGACATCGAGGCATGGTTCACCCTGCTCTTGCATCTCCAAACGGGTATAATGGACCTGCGTGGGCTTGGCCTGAATAGCTTCTATTTGTTGCCGAACAAAGGCCAGGAGTCTATTAAATAGTACAGGGCCTAGGGTCATTAATATTAGCAAGCCAAGCAGCAGGCCAAGCAGGGGCAGCAGGTAGGGTAAAATTCCATTGAGACCCGACCATAGGGGGTTAGACAGTAAATCTTTTCTTCTTTTTTCTAAGTCTTCTAGGAGTTTCTTCACTCTGTCACGAACAATTCCAGATTTGTTAGCCTAAAAGCAACATTTTTCTCCTAGTGCTAGACAAATGCTCCCCTCTCTGCATTCAGCAAATCTAAATCTCTCCTATTTTGGAGAACTACTTCAGCTAGGGAGTCTACTTGATCTTGTAGATCCTGTATAGTCTCCAAAATAACCTGTACGTCAGAGATTAGTTGATGGGAAAGTTTTTGATATTGTACAACAGAGTGTCCTATTCTGGCAGCACCAGAGGCTACTGCACTTGTGATGCCTAAGCTTACTAATAAGGGTATAAATTGGACTGCCCACTTGGTACATCCAGCAACATGTTCGAAGGTCGGGATAGGAACTGGGTCATTCCCCGATATGATGGTTATATCAGGGAGTAACATCCCTGGGACACATATCTCAGTCCAATTTGGGGGCAGGTATGAATAGGCATAATTATTTCCACAAATAAACATGGAGTTGTTGGATGCACAAAGGGGGACGGATAAATTTTGAACCGAGGAGCAATTGAAAAATGATATAACACCTAAGGCGACCTCATTTGAATCATTGCGGGAGAGAGAGGAGATGCAAGAAGCGTTATTAAATCCCAAAGGCTGTACTAAGAAGGGAGTAACAATCTTGCACGCGTTATCACTACTATTATAAATTAGGGGCAGTGGGAATGGCACAGCCAATGGCAGGTGTGTCCCTTGTCGTAGACACAACCAGCAATTTTCTGCATAGGTAGAGTTGGAGGAAATCAGAAGCTTGTGTTTAGAACTAAGGATTTTAAATGTTTGTTTGTCAATATTTATTTGGCCTCTAGGCTTAGGATGGGCTAAGGGGTGATATGTTAATTTGGGTTATAGGGTTTTTTGAAGCCTTTTAAATGTTTTTTGTAGATTGATAGCTTTTGTAGTATCAACTATTGCTCCCCCGTCAGTAAGATGTATGGGAGGATTGGTGCTCCAACACACATTTTGTTGGGCTTTTTTATGACATCGAGCAGGCACTTGGGTGTGGGTAGCGGGGGCAGCTAGGGGAGTATCACGGATCACCACAGCAGTATAGAGGGTTTTGTTAGTGCTGGTTTGGATACATATTTGGAAGGTCTCATAGCAGGTGCTATGTATCAGAGAGTGGGAGGTAGAGCACTCCGTGGGGCATTTGGGGAGGGCAGACCCATCCTCTGTGATAAGCTGTATCTTATTGACGTAGCAGGCATACTTGCCTTTATTACTGGGTGTCAGATAGGCAGTCTTTTCACCACAGTGGACGGTCCCGATTATCTTTGTAGGGGAAAATGGGGGGGGGCAGAAATACCAGCCTTGCAGTCACACGGTGTACCCATAATGGCCTGGAGCTTGTGTAGGGTTTCAGGTCCAGGGTCCAGTCCGGTGAAGCCCAGAGTCACGAGCGGAGCCAGCAGGAAACATATTAGGAGTGTCTTGTGGGCAATCATTGCTGAGAAGACAAAAAGGATTTTTTGTATCCCTCAGGGAAATGGATCTTCCCTGGGGCTGTGGTTAGTGTCCACTTGTTTTATAAGTCTTTCTGGTAGCCATCGAGCAGCCTGAGTTTTGGTGTCGAATACACACACTGATCCTCTCCCCCAGATAATTACGGGCTCAGGACCTGACCATTGGTTAGTTAGAGGGTCTCTCCAGAGGACGGAAGTGTAATTATCAGTGGTAATTGGATGCCAATGACGATTGGCGGCAGATTTTCCTTTTATGTCTAGGTTTAAGTAATTTAGAATGAAGAGGACATGGGCAACAATGTTTTTGGCGAGCCTTTGATTGGGTACAGGTCTCCATTTTTTAATTTTGTTATAAGATTTTTAAGAGTTTGGTGAGCTCATTTGATGATTCCCTGTCCCTGGGGTTTATAAGGAATGCCAGTGATATGTTCAATTTGTAGTGAAGAGCAAAAGGACTGAAAGTTTTTGCCAGTGTACCCAGGTCCATTGTCTGTTTTTTTTTTTTTTTTCATCTTTTTTTTTTTTTTTTTTTTTTTTTTTTTTTTTTTTTTTTTTTTTTTTTTTGCTTTTTGGTATGTGGGTAGCTCCCTGGCTGGGAATCAAACCCAGGCCACAGTGATTACAGCGCCAGCGCCGAAGCCCCAAGCCACTACACCACCAGGGAACTCCCATTGTCTGTTTTTATAGTTGTGGTTTTTTATAGTAGTGGGTACATGTGATATAACATGTTTACTGACTTCGCCTGTTTGTGGTGATGCAAAGATGTATCCACTAAAGGTATCAATGGTAACGTGGAGTTTTTTAAAGTACCAAACTCAGGGACATGAGCGACATCCATTTGCCATAATGCGTTTGGGATCAGCCCCCAGGGGTTGACTCCAAAATGAGGGATAGGTAGGTAGGTAACACATGCTGGGCATTGTCTGACTATTTGGCGAGCCTGTTCGCGTGTGATTTGAAACATCAGCCTAAGCGTGTGAGCATTTAAGTGATGTAGGGAGTGAGTGTGTTGGGCTTGGTTGATGGCTAAGGCAAAGAAAACAGAAGGACACTGGAGAGCTAGATCAGTGAGGGCGTTTCCTTTGGTAAGAGATCCCGGTAATCCCATGTGGGCTCTTAGATGACCTACAAAGAAAGGTCAGGTCCAGGTCTGTATGGCTGTATGAACTTGTAGAAAAAGGTGTATTGCCATAGAGGTGTATTTGATGAAGGCGACAGTTTCTAGCAACGGGAGCGACTGGGCGATGTAAGCGCTATCTGTGTGTGTAAAGGTTAATAGGAGTTTGGGGAGAGGTTTGAAAAACTGTGAGGACAGCAAAAAGTTCTACCAGTTGGGCGGAGGCATAAGGGGTTTTGTAAGACTTGTGTTTGGTTGTTGACGGTGAAAGTGGCCTTTCCTGAGGAGGAGCCATCAGTAAAGACTGTAAGCGCTTCTGGCATTGGACTGAGGGAGGTATTTTTTGGAAAGGCAAATCGGTGGAGCCTAAAGAATTGTAAGAGCTTATTGGTGGGATAATGATTGTCTAGCTGACCTGAATAGGAGGCACAAGTGATCGGCCACTGATCTGATGTTTGAAAAACCCAATTTACCTCAGCTTTGGTATAGGGCTGGATAATAACATCAGGTTCTTTCCTGAAGTAGCGTTGTCCGCTTTCTCTACTGGTCATGATGAGTTTGGCCACTGGGTGATAGTAGGGCACAATGGTTTTTTCAGGAGAGGCAGGGAGGTGGATCCACATTAAAAGTGCCTCTTGCCAAAAAACCCCTGTGGGGGCATGGGCTGTAGCACAGATGACAAACTTGAGGGGCTGACTGTAGTTAATGAAGGTGACAAACTGACTATTGATGGCCTGTTCTACCTTGGTCAGGGCTGTTGTGCCATCATTTGTCAGGGTGCGAGGGGACCTAGGGTCTGGATCGCCCTTTAATATGTCAAATAAGGGCTTAAGCTCTCCGGTGGTGAGTGTGAGGTAGGGGCGGATCTAATTAATGTCCCCTAATAATATTTGGAAGTCATTTAGAGAGGTCAGGTGGGTGGTTTTTAGGTGAAACCTCTGGGTCTTTATTTGCTGTCCGCAAAGTTCAAAACCTAGGTAAGTGTAAGGGTCCTTTAACTGTACCTTATTAGGGGCTATCTGTAAACCCAAGGGGTTAAGATATTTATGAGGGCTTTGCAACCTGAAAGGAGGTCTTGACCATTGTGTCCTGGTATGAGGATATTGCCTATATAATGGACAATATACAGAGAAGGCCAACGTTTTCTAATAGGATCAATTGCTAAGGCAACAAATTTTTGACATAATGTGGGACTGTTAGCCATGCCTTGTGGCAAAACCTCCCATTAATATCTCTGTATGGGTCCCCTAAAGTTGACTACAGGTATACTGAAGGCAAAGCGTTTGCGATCTTGGGGGTGGAGAGGGATAGTGAAAAAACAGTCCTTAAGGTCAATTATGATTTTGAGTGACCCGGATGGTATGGCCGCCGGCGAGGGCAAGCAAGGCTGGAGGGCACCCATAACAATCATTGTTTTATTAACCTCTCTGAGATCTTGTAGAAGCCTCCATTTTCCTGTCTTTTTCTTGATAACAAAAATGGAAGTATTTCAAGGGGAATCGCTAGGCTCGATGTGTCCTGCTGTAAGTTGTTCCTGCACTAACTGTACTTCAGCGGCGAGCTTTTCTGAGGATAGTGGCCACTGATCCACCCATACAGCTTGATCAGATTTCCAGGATATGGGGTCTGCATGGGGCGCAGACTGGTCAGGGGCCACTAGAATAAATTTCCCAGACCTAAACATGGCGGCCGCTGAGTGGTGGGGATAGGTTCTTTAATGCTTTGTCCTTGTATTCCTAGTCCTTGTCCTGGAAGATACCCTTGTTTTAACATTTGGGATGCAACAGGGTCATTGGGACTACAGATCATGACCCCCATTTGGGAAAGTATGTCCCATCCCCAGAGGTTGACCGGAAGGCCGGGAATAACATAAGGCCAAATTGTTCCGGTATTGTTTTCTTCATCACTCCATGTTAACATTTTTGAACTTTGTTCAGGGTTAGTACTCTGTCCTATACCTTGTAAATGGGTTAGCGTGGGCGTAAGGGGCCATGATTGTGGCCAGTCTTCCTTCTTGATAATTGTGGCATCTGCACCAGTGTCAATGAGACCTTTGAAAATTTTTCCATCAACTTTTAATTTAAGCATGGGTTTTTGTGGCAAAACATTTTGGATCCAATAAATATCGGAGGACCCAAAGTTTTGGTTTTTCCTAGGCTGTTGTCTGAGAGCAGGGTTGGCTGTGTCAAGGGGCAGCAAAAGTAATTGAGCCACCCTTTGTCATTCTGGAATTGAAACGGGTGTCTTTATGGAGGATACCATAAGTTGTATTTCCCCCATATAATCATTATCTATTAATCCGGGGTATAGAAATAAACCTCACAAGGTGGAGCTGCCCCTTCCTATTATTAAACCAAAAGTTTTGGGGGGCAAGGGGCCAGTGACCCCTGTAGGCAAGACCTGTATGCCTATGTCAGGGGTCAATATTGTGTGGGAGGAGGAACAGAGGTCCAATCCTGCGCTGCTGGGTGTTGCCCAGAGGAGATCTGAGACAGATGGAAGGAACAAACTGAATTGCCCCAAGGTTTGGGTTGTCCTTCGGGGCCTGGGGCTGACCCCTGTAGGAGTTTCCCTGAGTCCGGGGAAGAGGGTTGCTGAGAGAATAGGTCTTTGCCTGGCACTGGGTGGCCCAATGTTTTCCCCTTTTGCATTTGGGGCACAGGCCAGGGGTCTTGGGGTGACCTTGTCTATCCCTGACAAGACGTTGAACAGTTTTTTTGCGACTTGTCCAAGCTGTCTGCAATTAAAACGTTTGTTTTTGGGAAATTGACTGCTAAAAGCCTTTTTGATCGCAGTTCCGATGGCCAAACCCATGTGGTGACTTGAGCCGATATCAGCACAAAGGTGAATGTACTCAGAGAGGGATTCTCTTTTGTGAGGATGGATAGCTGCCTGGCAGGAAGAGTTAGCATTTTTGAAAGCCTGAAACTTTCGGTTTCAGCTCTGCCAGAAGCCTTTAGGCCACACTAGTAAGGCGGCTGATAAAGTCTGAATATGTCTCCTCAGGCCCTTGGCGGATTGTAGCTAAGGAAGTGGTCGCGGGCCCCTTTTGAGGTAATTTCCTCCAAGCTTTTGTGGCTGCAGAATGGATTTGTGCCAAGAGATCAGCAGGAAATTGTAGCTGGGCCTCATTGGTGTCATAGGGCTTATGGCCCCTAAGTTTGTCATATGTCCAGTCAGAGCTTTCATCCCTAGCCTCGGAGTTACGGCGGGCGGTGTCCCTACAAGCCTCTGAGAATGCAGACTTCCACAGGATATAGTCACCTCTGGATAGGGTGGCATGAGCAAGGTGGTGCCAATCATTGGTAGGGAGCCACAGATCATCTAATTCCTCTAAGACGGAGAGGGTGAAAGGGGCAACAGGGCCGAATTGGGAGAATGCCATCTTTAGTTCTTTTAAGGTTTTGAAATCAAGGCGCCTATATTGTCTAATGGGCTTGGCCACATTTTCATTATCACTACCATTTTCTTCAGTTTTTAGACGTGGCAGCTCAATAACAGGGAAGAGACTTAAAGGTGCCATAGTTTTTTTGCAGGGTCTGGTCTCAGGAGGGTCATGTGGAGCGGAGATCGAAGTGGCACAGGTTGGGGAAATGAGCTCAAGGTCTAGCAAACGAAGCTCTTGGACTAACACATTGTATTCTTTTTTGAGCCGAATGGCCTTGCGTAATTCATGGATCTGTTGAGAAAGGTCTTGCGAGGAGTGAGCGCTGTCCTCAGACCTGAAGCCGGGAGGAGCAGTTGCGGAAGGTGTATGTGGCCCGTTACTGAAGGCAGGCATCTGAAGGTTATGGGGGGGTGGGTTAAGTGCCAATCAGTGTTATGATATCTAGCGGCCTGTTCTTCTAGGTCAGCTTCCTAGTCTGGGCTAAGCTTGTCTTCCTTGGTATCAGTGGCGGGCTTATCTTTAGGGTGGGAAACAAACAGCGAGGGATAAAGGGCCTTGGAGGTCTTTTCAGGCATAGTAACCTCCTCTTCTAAGAGCCTGGAGATGGAAACAGAGTCTAATGCTGTTTCCATTTTGTCAGTATTTTTGGGAAGGGGGGTGCTGTGATGGGATTCTCTCTCTAAGAAGGAAGTTTCTTCTTCGACTACCTGAGCTACATCAGTGGAGTGGCAGTGAATGCACAACAAATCATTGATACAATTCCAATAGGTGAAAGCAGTTACGGGAACCTTTTCTGGACTGAATGTTCTATAATAATCATTGAGTGCATCGCCAACTCTTCCCCATCTTTTTTCATCTATGGTGCCTTGCTGAGGAAGCCAGGGGCAAACGTCTTTCAAGAAATTGAAGAACTTAACTAGATCTTTCTTTTTTACTTTAAACCTCCGAAGCCGGAGGGAGTCTTTAAGACCCTCAATAAATTTTTCATGTACACTGACTTCTTGTCCCATCCTCAAGAGTTGATCTTTCCCCCACATAGGCCATCGGTTGGTATAATCCGCCAACAGGGACCCCTTGAGATGCCAATTGCTACTGCCCTCAGGCCACCGTCGCTAGACAACTGCCATCGGAAGCAACCAGCCAGGTTCGAGAAGGAGCCAACCGGGAGTGAGCCGACAGAGCACTCTCACGGGAAAAGTCGGTTGGTATAATCCACCAACAGGGACCCCAAGAGGTGGCGTGACTGTTGACGACCCTAACGCATTGCCTGTCGGGAATCAGCCAGCCGGGGCAGTCCTCTGGGTGAACGACTTATGTTCAAAGTGAGCTAGTGCAGTGTCAAACTCCAGCACCTGTTTGCAGCGTGTCTCTCAGGTGAACGACTTATGCCAGAGAGTGGGCTGGAAAGTCCCTCCAAGGGATAGGATGCTCTAAATATAGCCAAAAATCTTCGCGCCCAAAAATGAAATGAATCCTTATATTGTCCTGTCCCTTAAAATGAGTCGTCCGCTTACCTTACAGACCCTCCACTAGTCGGGCACTCTAGAGGCGATCAGGGAACTTCTCGGGGACTGCAGCCTTTATTCACAGATGCTCAGTCATCTTCCACCGCAAGCGATCCTTCGGGCCCCACGTTGGGTGCCAGTTGTCCCAGTCCGCGGGACAAACGTGTGAGACCCTGAGAACGAAATGGGTAAGGGGGACAAGAGACGCAAAGAAAGGAGACAAGACAGGCTCTCTGATCAAATCTAATTTATTAAGGCTCAGGCATCAGTTTATATAGAGCAGGGTGCAGTGGGGGGAAGTTTGTGTAAGCAGGGTTGCAAGTTTTTCTGCTTTTCTGTTAAGCTCCTTTTTTTAGACTTGTTCATTGGTAGCCTGGCAGTCAGGCTGCGGAAGATGTTTCACTTCCTTAATTTTTCCTTCCTTAATTTTTATGGCACATATTGCATTTTTGCTATGGGCCGCCCACAATTCTGTGGATTGATTTGGGCAGAATGGCCATTTTAACAACGTTAAGTCTTCCTATCCATGAACAGGGGATATTTTTCCACCTCTTAACGTCTGTTCCAATTTCTTTCAAAAGTGTCTTATAGTTTTCTGTGTATAAGTCTGTCACATTCTTTGTTAACTCCCAGGTATTTCATTCTTTTTGTTGTGATAGCAAAAGGAATTGACTCCCTCATATCTTTTTCTGAGGATTCATTGTTTGTATAAAGGAATGCTGTTGGTTTTTGTACAATGATTTTGTATCCTGAAACTTTACTATATTCGTTAATTGTTTCTAATAGTTTCCTTGTGTAATCTTTGGAATTTTTTATATAAAGGATCATATCATCTGCAAATAGTGACAATTTGACTTCTTCTTTCCCAATTTGGATACCTTTGATTCCTTTCTCTTGCCTGATTGCTGTGGTGAGAACTTCCAGTACTATATTAAATAACAGTGGTGACAGGGGGCATCCCTGTCTTGTTCCAGATTTTAGGGGAATAGGTTTCAGCTTTTCCCCATTCAGTATGATGTTAGCTGAGGGTGTGTCACATATGGCCTTTATTTTGTTGAGATAATTTCCTTCTGTACCTATTTCATTTATTGTTTTGATCATAAATGGATGTTGTACCTTGTTGAAAGCTTTTTCTGCATCAATTGAAATGATTATATGATCTTTATCTTTGATTTTATACATGTGGTGTATCACATTGATTGATTTTTTTATGTTGAACCATCCTTGTGCTCCCAGGATGAATCCCACTTGATCATGATGTATGATCTTTTTGATGCATTGTTGTATTCTGTTTGCTAATATTTTGTTCAGGATTTTTGCATCTGTGTTCATCAGAGATATTGGTCTATAGTCTTCTTTTTTTGTGTTGTCTTTCCCAGGCTTTGACATTAGAGTAATTTTGGCCTCATAGTATGAGTTAGGAAGTATTGCTTCCTCTTCAAATTTCTGGAAGAGTCTGAGGAGGATAGGCATTAATTCTTCTTTGAATGCTTGGTAGAACTCATTGGTGAAACCATCTGGTACAGGCCTTTTGCCTTTAGGGAGACTATGGATAGTCACTTCAATCTCTTTGCTATTGATTGGTCTATTTAGATTTTTCCTATTTTCTTAATTTACATCGTCAGTCTTCTGATATTTTGTTGTTCTTTAAATGAAGATTGTGTTTCTTGAAGTTTGCTTGAGGTATTACAGGGAAATGAAGTGTGAAACTCTTGAAAAGTCGGAATGTCAATGTGAATTGGTACATGTATTGTCCTGAGAGTGCTGTCATTCTACTGTCCACCACAGTCCTTGGCAATGTACTGAAGCCCTTTATTTAGGGTAAGAGAGAGCCTCCTTTACCTTTGGCATCCTAATGTGTCAAGTTCTGCAAAGGGGCAAGCTCCTCTAATGACAACCTCACCGCTTCTGACCAATGGAGGGCACACTGTACTATCCCATCACCTGTAAGAGTGATTCATTTTGGGGACAGACCCTGTGCTTAAAGGACATGGTGTGATGTTGAAAATGATGGACAGACATAGTGAATGTATGTCCTTGATGATTTTACATAGGGAATGCTACAACACCAAAGGGGTTTAACAAACTTGTCCTAAGACTTTATGGCCCAACAGGCTTGCACTATGTCAAAGCTGCCCAAGTTTGAGACTGAATTACCAGCTGCACCCAAGTCCACTAAACTGAGTCTTTCTGAGAGGGACTTTATGATGGCGATGATGTATGTGTATCTTTGAGAGAACTCCTTGTAATTGCTTTTGGTGACAGAAGTACTAGGAGTGTGTTATAAACACTCCAGGGCTGCCCTTTCCTTCCTTAGGTAGCCTTGGGACATACAACAAGGACTTCCCTTTCCTGTTTAGTACCTAGATCTGTGAATATAATAAACCTATTGTTGTCTTGACATTTTTTTATTTTATTTTACTAGCTTTGTAGTTTTAGGAAAGTTTTTTCACCATTGTAATCTGATAATAGAAGAACATTTAACCAATTTATTTTTGGGCTATCTTAGTTTTAGAATTTTTCATTCATTCTATGAGTCACAATATTATCAACAATTTAGCTAAAATATTTTCCTAATTGTTCTAAACAAGGACATAATTTAAGCTTTTATCTAACAAATACAAAACTGAATTACTTATGTAGGAAAAGTGTACTTTCACTTGGAAATGCAGATATATTAATTTTTAAACTTTTTTTATGAATAGTTCAATCACAAATATAGAAATTAATAAAAAGAACCCCTTATAACTCCGTTCAACAAATACTAAAATTTTGCTTCTAAATTACCTCTAATCCTTCTATAGCCTAAAACAATGGTTTCCAAACTTTAGCAGAATTTAGCAGTTAGAATATCCCTCACTTTTCTTTGATTTTTTAAAGGAAAAATGGTTTAGAAAACACAATGAGAGCAATCCTGGCCAAAGTGAAGATGAAAACCCATTCCCCTCCCTTTTCTTCCCACTTCCCATGGCAGGCCCAGCACAGTGCTAACTACTGAAATAAAAATCTGCATGTAGAAACTGGTCACATTTCTTAGAAGAGGCTTAAAATGAAGAGTGATTATATTTTCCTGTGAATTAAGGAATATACTCATTGTACAAAACTTGGAAAATATAGAAATTAGAGGAAAAGAAAATGGACTTATTTAAGCTTAGCTATTAACATGTATTTCCAATTTAGATTATGCAGAAGTAGGTGTTTGTCTTTTAAAATATTGTGATCAAATTATATTTACTTTTGCATCCCACTTTTTATTTAACTTGATAATAGATTTTTGTTTTTGAGTAATTGCACTTGTTTGCAAGTGCATTTATTGGCTGCAAAATAATCCATGAAGTGATTGCTTCATGATTGACTTAGCTATAGCCTTATGATTTAGCATTGCGATTGGAGACATTTCAAACAGCCAGGTGTGACTGGAGTCTGTTTGTTCTCTACTCAGCTCAGACATCTTTATGCTCTCTTCCTGAGGCATCATTCACCGATAGCCAATAGTACAGGAGTGGAGGTAGTCTTCTATCACCTACCACAGTATAATTAATGATTTCTTTCCTTTTTCTCTGATTTTAAAATTTGAACTAGAACTTGTTGATCTAATTTTTGACCTTTTTGTTGTCCTACAGAGAAGGTGCCTATAAGAAGATGCACATATTAAAATTAGATCAGGAAGTTTGCCCTGAATGTTGTGCATAATCTGGTGGTTGTTCATCATCAGGACACAGAGGTATGAGTTGGGTGGGGGTATCTGGTCTGCACTGGTCCTAGTTAGGATTGCTCAGAAGAGTTGTAAAAATTACTGAAACATTCTGAACAAACATTTGAAGTGCTTTTTATGTTAAAAGTTTTGGATTCCAGATGATAATGGGTTTGGTATTCTAGATGATTTAGAAAAATTACTGATTCATGTCAGTTAATTAAGGACAACTAAAAATTATTTCAGAGAACAACACATGAGGAGATTGACTTTGGAACAATTATTTGGTTGAATCAGCTAAGCTAGGAATTCAAGGCAGAGCCACTGTGTTACATGAGCACATTCTTTGTGAATGTAGATGTTAATGGCCCAAAAGAAAGAACTAGAATGGATCCTGCTTTTTCTACACTGTTAGCTGGGTATCTGGTGGTAGAGAGACCACTTCTCTTCCATGCTTCCTGGAGGATGGTGACACCCATATCTTTGACTAATGAAGATGTTGCAAGTGAAATAGATCTCTTTAAATAATTTAGGGCTCTTCAATGGAATCATGTTATAAATAGCAGGAATATTTGTGAGAGTAGAAACATATGTAAAAGAACATTGTGATGTTACAGCAAACTCCTCAAAGAAATGGCCAGTAGGGATGGGATGCAAACACAGACTCTTTAAATGAATCTGAAATAGGAAGATGTGAGGTAATGAATGAATTAAGCCAATCTGTATTTTTTTTCCACTTTAGACATCAGTAATATCTGATATCAAGTTAAGGGGAAACTTTGATGGCACCGTTATTTCCATTACCCAGTGCTTTGAGCTCGATTGATTCATCCCTATCATATTCCTATGGCAGTTAAAGGGGAGTCACCTTGTAATTGGAGGTCACATCCAAGATGGACTGAGGAGTGTGTACAGAGAGAGTCCCGGGTCTGTTTGCCTTTGTGTGTTTTTGTGCCGGGATTTTTTATTTATTTATTTTTTTGGTATGTGGGTAGCTCCCTAACGGGAATCGAACGCAGGCTGCAGCGCTGACAGCACCAACGCCAAAGCCTTAAGCCACTATACCATCAGGGAAATCCTGGAGTTTTTTATTTTTTTAACTGATTCCATCAACTAAAATTTTGTTGCGAAAAGTATTTTATAAGATAAATGGATCTGCTCTGAAGAAAATAGAATGGTTTCTCTTCTCTGAGCTTTAAAATGGAGAGTTGTTATTACTCATTGAAGTTCAAAGATTTTAAAGTGTTGAATAAGCCCTTGACATTTTCTGTTTGCCTGTGCGTTGTCCCTGAGATTTAAATTTGGCTGTTAATGGTCATTATTTTATCCTGGAATCATTTTTCCTCATCTTTCTCATATTCTGTGTCATAGTTATGATAAATAGTGTATTCTTTCCTGATAGGCACGTAAGTGCTTAAGTTTGTGTGTCCTTGGTTGTTCTAGATTAGTCCTCCTACTCACAGAGATGGAAGTAGAAGTTTGATAAGAGAGGAGGTCAGGATCTCAGGAAAAGGTGAAGAAAACATGTTCTTTTTGCTTTTGCTAGTGTAATCTATTTCAAATAATATTCCTTTCTTAGAGGAGACTGGAGTACAGAATAAGCTAGTTGAAGTTTAATTCTGCAAACCATAGAGTGCACATTTGGGACACCGGTAGCAATATTTTCTTATTAAAAGGAATCCCCATCAGATAACATTGGTGCATCAGCCCAGTGTGCAGTTAAAATGTTCTTGTACCTGTCACAGAAGGTCACAATTAAGCCACAGCTGATAGTTCTGTAGGGACACTGCCTCTGGCCTGCCCTTCTAGTCTTGCTGGATCAGCTAGTAGCTTAGCAACTCTCTGGCAGAGTTTGGAAGAGGGAGGTTGTTCTCGTGTTTGAATTGGTCTTTTGGCCTTCTGTGTTCTTTCCAGCTTCTTCCTTCTCCCTGGATAATAACATTAGCATTACAGGCATACCTAGTTTTATTGTACCTGGTTTTATTGTACATCACAGGTTTTGCGTTTTCTACAAATTGAAGGCAAGGCCCTCCACCAACAGAAATCACCATTGCTTCTCCCTGGACTTGGTTCCACTGCGCACCCCCCTGCACCCCCTGTCCCTGTTTACTCCCCACCCCACACTGGAGAACTGAACCTGCAATGTCCTGGATGGGTGTCTGTAAAAGATGACACTGTGTCAAATGGTTTATCTTGTAACTGCTGTTCACTTGGCTTCAAAGTAACTGCTAGTAATTTGGAGAAAAAACAATTCTAAATATTTGAAACAGCTCTGTTCCTGTTGTTTAGTAGAACTAGTTACAAAGCAATCAGATTCTAACGGGCTGGTTATAATGAAGCTGATACCAGGTGTGGTCAAAACAATAGCCCAGACTAAGATTAATAAGAATTCAAGGGTCCATCAGATCTCTGGACTTCCAGAGTGTGGGGTGGTAAAGCATTTTTTGATGTTAATGCCTTTTTGGTTTTTATTCCCTGAGAGATCGTAAGACACTAGCATACTTGTTGCATCTCTCTACCTTGTCCACCCTATGCCCTCAGAGGATGTGCATCAGGTATAACTTGTTGGGCTGTTTTGAAAGCTGAAATCAGCAATTTTGGGAAGAGCCAGCTGCTCTCATTACTTCTCCTGTTTTTGGTCTCTGACTATTGCTTCTCACTTGAGTCTAGGAACACCTAGTAAAGGGAGTGGGTATTTCAAAACCAGAGTCACGTGGCTCTCACCTGAGATCACTTAAATCAATGTGATGGGCAGTCAGCATTGAGGCCTACATATAAAACCTTTATTCTTAGGTTCCAAATGCAAGTATGCTTTGCTCTAGCTTTCCTGAGGGGACCCTTTTCCTATTTGGGAAAGGGTTTCTGTTAAAAATTACTAACATTTCAAACCAGCTGATTAAAATCTGTCTTCTGATTGTATCTGGGTAATTGGAACAGAACTGAGAATCATGTTTAGTTTATACAGCTGCATTTGTCAAGTTCTCCAAAGGCTACTCACCTGACACACGAGCAGTATAACTGATAGTTATGACTCTCTGTCAGGTAAGGTTATTTGGAGTTCTGCTTCCTGCGAGATCTCTGTGCCTAGACCTACTACCTTGTGCAGTGGAGAATAGAGCTAATTATTAGATAATTAAACAGTAAAACACTTATATTTGAAATATTCTCAGTGAATTACATGAGAATTTGATTTTGAATCATTCAGGTTCATTTCTCATTTCTTTAATGTGCAGGTGTAAATGATGATGAGTCATTGTTGGTTAATGAGAGAAAACAACACTGTGAATGAATCCTTGACATGCTTTCTCCTTGGGAAGACGTTTCCTTGGCTTGTTCTCAACTTCTCCCTTTCTCCCTCTGTGTTATCAGTGGGACATGACAGTTCACTTTTTCCCTTAACTGCAGTTGAAGAAACATTTACTAAAGGCTTTAAAAATGTTAAATTTTACATCTTAGGTACTAGCATTGGCAGCATTTTCTGGTTGCACCATCATTCCTTTGCACACTGTTTCCTCCATTTGTAGGTCCTTATCCTTTGACCAGCCAGTCTCTTGTCCCCAGCCAGTCTCCTGTCCTGTGTAAATTGTATCCCTTTCAAAGGCATTGGCACTGTGCACAGAGGGAAGCTGTCACCCACTTTTACCCTGGTGTCCAAGAGGGTCCTACAACTCTGTTCTCATCAGCTGGAAGAATCTCAGGAACTACAGTGGGGAGTTTCTTATTATCAAGGAGCAGACATTTAAAGTGGCCTCAGAAATGGGGTTGGGGCAAGTGGTAATTAGAGCCAGGTTGGCCTTTTGTTTTCATCTCTTCTGGTTTAGAATTTCCTATTACATGTAGATTCTTCATCCTGGATTGTCTTTCAACCTGACATCATTATCTGTGCAAGCCAAGGTGGGTCATAGGGGACAACTGTTATGTTAGAGAAAAAGTAGTGCTTGTTGAGTTTGAATGACAGTAGTAGCCAGTGACATTTTCAAGGTAAATAATATGAGAAATGACCCCTCCCTTCACCCTGAGGGTGGGGTTATTTTTCACTTCATACTCTGTTCTCTACTATAGATATATTTTATCATGATCATCTTAGGATGGCCATTCCCCTGCTTTAAATACTTTCATATGTGTCCATTCTGAAAAGCCAGACCCCACAGCATTGTGTGCAGGACCTCCCTGCTCTGATCTTGCCACACACCATCATGCCCACATGTGCCCATGCCCCCTTCTGTGTATGTGCCTGGTGTGGGTACTCCTGTTTCTCACTGTGCTGGGGAAGACTTGGGTTATAGTTATCTCTTCCTCAGCAATCTCTAACACCTTGTCTGTTTCTCTGTTAGAGTACTTTCCACGTTAGTCTTTAGTCATCTGTACATTTTCCTGTGTTGCCCACTGGAATTTTATTATTTTTTCAATTTAAAAATAAATTTTTATTTTTAGACTTATTGGGGTGAGATTGGTTTGCAAGAATTACATAAGCTCCAGGTGTACAATTCCACAGTGCATCGCCAACTTGTATAATAAGATCACCACCCAGTGTGAGTTCTCTTTCCATCACCATAGATTTCATTCCCCCTCAGTATTCTTAAGGAGAGAATTAGCCCTAATGACTTAGATGGCATCCACTGTATGTGATGAGTTTACTTTCCTCCATCCAGAAAGTTGCTAGGTCTGTACCAGCCAAGGGAGAATTGACAAAGGGAGCACTCAGATCATTCTTAATGTAGCCTTTACCATACTTTGCTGTGT
>PVJL010017160.1:0-18979 GCA_004026885.1 Lyroderma lyra | reverse complement strand
TGCTGGTGGCTAAATGGTCTGAATCTCAACATTTAGTGGCCTCACATGGCTTATGGATTAGGGCATTTGTTTCCACTTTTCTGTGGACTTGTCTCCTATCTGCAGGACTGGAGAAGCCCAGGGCCGATCCCTCATTTCCTCAGAGGCCGAGCTGGCCAAGAGGCAGTGGGTCATGTTCACAGATTAGTAGTGTAGGAGCTGGGCCCCTCTCAACGGTGGAGAGAACATGTCTCACCAAAGTTTTCACTACTCATCCCACCCCTTTCCTCCTAGGCACCATGTCCCTTATTGACCCTGTCCTGGGCTCCGGGGCCTGGAGCCGCCATTTTAGGGACACATGTCTCCTGTCGTCCCCTGGATAACCCCATTCTACAGGCGAGGAGGCAGAGCTAGTAAATAGTAAGCCCAAGAAGGCGCCCGCAGCCAGCTCTCCTGCCCCTGGGCCACTCACTACCCTCCAGGCGAGCACAGGCCTAGAATCCGAGAACGCAGCTCTGAGCGGGCTGACAGGCTGTCCTGCTGGCACCTCAGCTCCAACACTTTCTAAGCAGGGGAAGGAGAGGCCACCCTCCCATCACCCACAGGAGGGGCTTTGGGTAGGCACAGGATGAGACTAAAGAATGAAAAACAAAAGTGTTTTGTAATTTATAGCTGCCCGGCAATTTATGTACCCATCTCCCCTAATTCCGGCAACTCTGAATATGAGAAAAGCATTCAGCCGTTTGAAGAGTGCTCTTTAACTCATTACAGAGAACAAGTCTTTTGAGTGTGTGAGAATTTTCTGGAAATCACATGTCATTTTCACTTTCACCTATTAAAACTGAAGCTTACATGCAGCATTTTAAAAAGCCTCGCAGTGCGGAGGCGGCCAGCAGCCAACGGTGTGGGCTGGGCCTCAGACCCGGGCCGGGGGTCATCACTGCCTGCGAGCAGAGACCAGCTCAGCCAGCTGCATTCAGCCTTGTGCTCAGACCCAAACTTATTTTGAAAGAAACACTTGCAAAACGGTCACAATGAACCAACAGAAAATATTCAACATCGGTCATTAGCTCAACTGCCAGTGGGCCCCGGGAGTTCACAGCACAGGCTGAGAGCCAGTGAGGAGAAACTGAGCAGTGAGGAAGCGGAGTTCCTGGGCTGGGTGGAGCCCGAGGCTGGATGCGACCCTTTCACACGTCTGCTTCCCTCCTAAGGGATCCCTAACGCCCAGCTCTGCCAGCTGGAAACCAAACCAGCCCCGGGCCAGGAGCCAGAGCAGAGACTCACCTGGGAGGGACGTCTGCTGAGCTCTTTGAACCAAACGCTCAAGCGGGTATTTGAACGATCATAAATTCTTACAGCAGGATCCCCCAGGACCCAGGCTGCCATGTTCGTGGAGTCATTTTTCAACTTACTGGGTACAAAGGAGACCCAGTGTACAGGGCCAAACAAAGGGTGTGTGTGTGTGTGTGTGTGTGTGTGTGTGTGTCTACATTTTTCAGGACTGAGCAGATTTACATAACACAGATATCTTTGCAGATAGCAGACAAACAGGAAGTTTCAGAACCTATGCCATTTCCGTTCACTGTGAATCAGCAGCCTCTCCCTTCTCATAGAGAAATAATGACACTCACAGGGTACAACACTGGAACGTGAAGTACGGGACAGGAGCACAAAGGCCTCCAAAGTCACTACCTTTTTGGGTGGAGGGTTTCCCTGGACACCCACCCCGACCTGTGGTCCTCAGGCCATCGCTCACCACCTACCTGGCTTCATAGTGGGCTTCAAGAGATGTTTGCTTGCCAGCCCTCAACCCATTTTAAAAAAGTCTAACCAGGAGGCTGGGACAGCCCCACCTCCGACTGCCCAGCCCAGGGTTGTATCACAGAGAGGCATTGCGGAGTAGCAGGCACTCCCCAGACTGGGCACCCAAATACCTGGGATCTGACGCACCCCACCCCACCTCCCACCCCCGGCTCCGCCAGAGAGAGCTTGCACAAGCCACTTTCCCCTCTGAGCCTTGGTTTCCCAGTCGGTTAATTGGGGCTGATAATGGGTCCCTGTAGGTTTGGGGCTAAAAGTACATGGGGAAAGAGGACAATTAAGGCAGCAAATAAAAGCTCAGGCTTTAGGGTAGATATCTGAATTGAAAACCCAGCTCCATTGTGTACTGGCTGTGAGACGTTGGGCAAATTACCTAACTTTTCCAAGTCTTAATTTACCCATCTGTAAAACAGGCAATAAGAATATCTACCTGCCAGTCTATCGAGAGGGTTAAATGATATAATCACTTAGCACTGGGCACGGCATCTGGCTCACAGAAAACTCCACAAAATGAAGCAGTTTTCCCACTTGGTCCCCGTTCTGTATCCTCCTGTCCCACCCGATATTGCAAGCTCCATGAAGTGGGGACCACTGCTGACCTTCACCACTGAGTGCTCAGCACCTGGCTTGGCCTGGAATAAGGCTTAATGAATCAGCCCAATACTTGATTGGTTATTCCTGGTTTATAGCAGGTGCTAAGGAACTGTATCTACTTTCGGTAAATTTATATGAATGCCACAATCAAATCACACTTTCTCTGTTTCTAAAGTTCCTAAAAGAGGAGCGGTATCGAGTTATGATTACGAACATCCCAGGCTTAAGCAGCAGTCAAGTCTAGTGTGTCCTTTAACGTCATTCAGCCTCACTTCCCTAATCCGTACAATGGGCACAGTGCGTTGTTTCGGGGTTAAATGAGATAGTGCATGAAAAACACTTAATTTAGCACTTGCACATAACAAATATGGAGGAATGTGTCAGATAAATCTCAGCTTCATGCCCCTGGAAGAAGGTGATCTGAAGACAAGGCTCTGGGACTGGCATGTCCCTTGCCTCCTTTCTCTTGGTTCTCTCCTTCCCAACCCTATACTCCTCCCTTCTTAGGCCTAGAGGCCTTTTCTTATGGAAGAGCTGCTGCTTCTGAAGCTTAGATCCCCTCCCCAGAGAAGGACCCCTGCAAAGACCAGTGAGCCACCCCCGACCTCACCCCACGGCCCAAGAGTGCAAGGTTGCAGGAGGCTTGTCTCTGCAAGAAAGACAGCACTCTTACCCAAGTATTCACTCTGGGACATAGTGCTCAGCTTTCTCTTCATGTCACCTGTGCCAGAGTCGCTCTTACTGGCCACTCCTCCAAGAGTAAGTCCAAGACCCAGGAGACGCACAGGCTAAGTGCCAAAATCTAGAGTCAGACAGCCTGGCTTTGCACCCAGGCTCCGCACAGCACCTCTCAACCTCAATTTCTTAATCTGTAATATGGGGAACAATGCTAGTACCCAGGGCTGATATTTAAAACATTTAATAACCAGCTTTGGCACTGACCTATGAAATGAATGCCAGCCAGCACTAGGGGATCCCTGCTAAATATTAGGTCTGCTAATTTCTACTGAAGAGGTTGTTAGAGCTCCTGGTACATTGTAAATAAATACCTTAAACATTAGCCACCACTTTTACTATTTTTATGCTTAGCTTATGTCACACAGGTCCTAACACAGACCTCCAGTGGAGGTGGCAATTCAGAGGAGTGGTGGCTCTAGACAGACCTGGTCCTGGTCTGTCCTGGGGTAACTCAGGCTCTCTTGCCTCTCTTTGTTCATCAGGAAGACACAAAAGTGCTGGAGACGGGACAGGACCTTGGTCTTACCTGCCCAAAGCGCCCACAGTACATCCATCTGCTACCCAGAGTAGAAGCTGTCTTCCCCACAAATGCTCTTTGCAAGTCTTCATCACAGGAACGTAAGAACCAAATTCCTGGTGGCCCAGTCATAGTGTGAGCCAAGCCAGTGTGTGGCTGACATATTACACACTGGGGCCCCTGTGTTATCTGGAAGGGACAATCCAGGGATGTTTACGGTGCACATACCATTGGACAGGTTCTGTGTCCAGCCAGGGGTGCTTCCCCTCATGATATCATTCCTTGGATCAGTTTTAAAAAGTGTTCCCTGAGCATTTGGAGCATGGAGCCAGCCCTCCACAGCAGCAGGAGTTTCAGGGCGAGCATCCTCAGTTCTGCTTCCTGCACCCCAGTGATACAAAGCCAGAAATATCAAGAACACTGGGCCCATCCACCCAGAGACCAAAGTCATCGTGCCCTCAGGGAAGCCTGCTGGGGTCTGTCTGCTAAGGGCCAGGACAGCAGGTCACCCTGGAGGCCTGGAGTCCCCTGCCTGGGCTGTGACTGCCTGCTAGGCTCCCCCTTCGTGAGGATACAAAGCAGCCATCTGTCTCCAGCATCCCGGCTGTGTCCTGGGCTGCAGATCTATGAAGTCCTCTCCTGTCGCCTCGGAAAAGATGCTCCTGCTGGAGTGAGCACGGAAGATGGCCGGGAGGGTGACGATTGCACCTCTGAGCACTGGCTCGAGGAGTGTGACCAAGGGGATGGCTGCTCATCAAAGCCAAATCAGAGCAGAAACCCCGATGGGATTTTCTGGTCACTGTTTTATCAATGAACTATTTTCTTTTTCTTTTCTTTTCTTTTTTTTTTTTAGTACTGTAACCTTGTGAACAGAACCCAGCAAGCACTCACCCATGGATTATTTGAGCATCTCTACTGTCCTTTGTTATGTCATGACTATGAGCAATGTAGCACCCTTATAATGATCAAGTCACCATTTCTTGTCTATAAACTATGCTCCTATCTCCAGCAGGCATTTATACACATTCCTTGCCAACCCCCCCCAAGAAAAGAATTATAACAATAATAATAATTATTATTATTATTATAACTAATTTAATTGTAATAATTATTATTAACCATAAAATAGAATAAAATTTATTTTAATAAATAAAACATTCATTAACCTTTTTCAACATGCCAGGCATTGTGCTCATTATCTCATAAGTCACGGCCCATTTGCTCCCTCCAAGAGCCCCATAAGTGCTCTTGTTACCCCATTTCACAGAGGAGTAGTGGGACATCTGGGACTCCAGCCCAGACCTGCTGCCCTCAGAGCCTGTGAGCTTCCTCCCTGCACCACCCAGCCTCCCTTCTCAGCTTCTTCTCATTGTCCCCTGCCGGGGACCTGCAGAATGCAGCCCCGCCCCCCCAGCCGGCAGCCTCCCCCAGCAGGTCAGAGTCTGGGGCTGGCGGGCTTCCCACTGCCTCCCTGCCGGGCAGTGCGGACCCGCAGTATTACTAACTCCCGTCAGCACAAACGGAATCGTCCCGGGTCTTCTGAAGCTGCACTGGCAGCTCTGGAGCGGTCACTCAGACAGCTGGACTGACTTTGGGAGCTGAAATGAGAGGACCTAGGACTGAATAACTTTCTCCCTCCCCTTCCCAGTTTCCCCAGTATCATCACCTTTCATCAGGGTATTTGTTACAATTGATGAACCAGTATTGATACATTATTAAGTAAAGTCCATAGTTTACATTAGGGTCCATTCTAATGCAAACTATGGACTTTACTTAATAATAATGTGTTGTACAGTCTATGTTGGTGGTGACAAATGGATAATGACATGTATCCACCATTATAGCACCATGCAGAAGAGTGTCACTGCCCTAAACCTCCCCTGTGCTCCGCTTATTCATCCCTCCCTCCCCCCCGCCCCACCCCCCGAGACCCTCACCCACTACCTCCAGCCTCAGTCCCTGGCACCACTGATCTTTTCACTGTCTCCATAGTTTCGCCTTTTCTAGACTGTCATATAGTAAGAATGATACAATATGTAGCTTATTCAGATGGGCTTCTTTCACATCATGCATTTAAGTTTCCTCCATGTCTTCTTATGGCCTGATAGCCTATTTCTTTTAATCACTGAATGCTATTCCATTGGACGGCTGTATTACAATATATTTACCTTTCACCTACTGAAGGACATCTTGGCGATTGTGAATAAAGTTACTATAGACATTTGCATACAGGTTTTGGTGTGGAAGTTAAATTTTCAACTCCTTTGGGAAAATACCAAGAAACACAATTGCTGGATTATACGGTAAGAGTATCTTTATTTACCTTTGCAAATACTATTTCACTCTGGATGTTTTCTGTTTTAGGGTGAGTGTTACAGTTGTTCTGGGATTTGCAAGTCCTCTGATAAGAGCAAGAGACCTTCCAGGTACAACGCTCTAACAGGTCAGTCTCCCCTCCCCTCCTTCCCCACTCTCGGCCAAGTGTATCTGCTCTCAGACTCACCCAGCCGGGATTCAATGCAGAAGGCCTGGTTCACACATTCTCCAGGGCAGAGGAGTAGTTGTATGGCTTTTAGAACCAGTTCAAATCCAGTTTCTGCTGAGTGGACACAAAGATCTTATTTATGACAAGTTAAATAGTTTAGAATATCAATAGAATTTGAAAGTAAAATTTTGGAATAATTCTGGAATATAATTGAACTCATTGTCCACACACTATTAGATTCCTGAATTTTAATTTATTTCCTTTCTTTCGCTTCCCAAATGTTGCTTTTCTTATTGAATTGCTCCCTTCTCTTCTTGACATATATATGTCTACTTTGGAAAATCACACTCATATTTTATTAGCTCAACAGGGCAGGAGGCTGGCTTTATTTGTCTTTGTACCACCTGAGTAAATATTTATTGAATGAGTATTTTGGAGAAAAAGATCTTGGTTTTTTTTCCCTCCAGTTTGAACATGTCTTTCCACTGAGTCAATCTTTACAGATATGTACCCATGAGCATCATTGGAATGTCATTAACATATGACTGAACACATATTTAAATGTACTATTTACTTCCCCGAGTCACAGAGTTTTGGAGGAGATAATCAAGGCAGGAGTTCAACCTCAAGGGCATGACCCCCGATTCCAAGCCCTAACGTCTCAGGCCTTTCTCACTACGTCAGCAGGCTGCTGCTGCTGCTGCTATCAAGGTCCTTTACACTTGGTCTCTTGGGGCCTCACAGAGGACAGCTGCTCATGATCCCACTGAGGGGTCTGCATTCACCCGTGGTGCCTTTTGGGGACCCCTTTCTGAAGGAGACCCTGGTGCTTGGAGCCACTGGTACTGCACCCCTCTGTAAGCTAACTTTTGCTCCCTGGTTTTTCATATTTTTACATTTATTTTTTTAAATAAGGTGACATTAGTTAATAACATTATTTAAATTTCAGGTGTACAAAAAGTTGTAATTCAGTATGCGCATGCTCACCAAAAGTCTAGCTTTCTTGGTTACCATATATTTGGCCCCCTTTACCCATTTTGGCCTCTCCCTACCTCCCTGCCCCTCTGATAACCATCATTCTGTTCTCTGTATCTATGATTTTATTTGTTTGTTTGTTTTCTTGTGTTTGTGTTTGTTCTTTTGTTCCTGTTTGGATTTACATACCACGTATGAGTGAAATCATACAGTTTCTGTTCTTTGCCATCTAATTTCAGTTAGCATAATACCGTCAGGATCCATCCATGTTGTAGCAAATGCTAAGATTTCATCTTTTTATGTAAATACCACAGCTGGGTTTTCATTCCTAACAAGCTCCTCAAAGGAAGCCTATTGAGTTTGATTTGTTTAGCTGGTTTGTTTGATCTACCTGTGATTCCCTACAATGAAGAAATGAACCCTAGTTTCTAGAGAGCCTTTTGAATGACTGTCATGCTGAAAGGCTCTCCTACTGTCCCAGGTGTGGCTGTCTAAGACCCGCCTCTCACGTCACAAGAGGGATGGCCCACCCCTCCATGCTTTGTTCAGGGGTCCTACTTCTGGTGTCTCAGGTCTTGGCCTTCAGCTCCAGTGTCCTCTATACCTTTTCTCCAGAAGCCTTAGGAGTGAGCTCTCATGAAAAGCAAAGTTTCTGTGGCCTTCCTTCCCATTCCAGAATTCCTGTGCTGGGCATGCTGAGCTGACCCTACCTTAGTTAAGGTAGGCTGAACCAAACCACTGTTTACAACTAGACCCCAAAATGCATTGACTGAGATACGATAGCAGTGTATTTCTAGATCATGTAACATTACAGGTTGGATGTTCCAAGTCAGCAGTTAACTCTATGCTACATGGCAATTCAGTGACCCAGGCTTCTTCCAGCTATGGCTCCACCATACCCAAGGTGTTGAGCCGGTGAAAGGGGAAAAACAGTATAGAGGAAGCATGTTGCTATCTCAAAAGCTCCTTATACTCCATTGGCTGGAAGTCAGTCTTACGGCCACCCCTACCTGTCAGAAGGACTGAGATATATTGCCTAGTTCTCACCCAGCAAGGTGGGGGTGGAGCTTGGGGGAGGGAGATGGGTTTTGATGGAAAGCCCACAGCCTCTACCACAGACCCCATTCTTCTTTTCCCCAAGTCCAGCTTCTCTTCCCTTCCTGCTCTCACCTCATTTGTCACCCTTGGAATGTGACATATTGAGAATTTTATAACTCAGAAACAGATACAATCAAGAGACAGCCACCTACTACTACTTCTAAGGATCAGATAATAGAATCTGCTCACCAAGGACTAATCATTGCTGTCATAGAGACACACGCCATGTTCCAGCACTGGTCTGCATTAGTGTTCTTTGAGTTTTTATTTTGTTTGTTTTAAAATTTATTGTCCATGCTGCTCTTCATTATCCCCACTGATGCATACCAGCTTCAGGGGAAATAAGAATCAAACATTAGCAAACATCATCCCTGAGCACAAATACATTTCAGAGCTCCGAGCTCAGTATCAGTCTTGTGATATTAATCTTTGGATCAGTTCCATTCAGATACATTTGCCTTAATGACATTGCTAATGGAAAACAGAACCAGACTTAGGGTTAGAGCCCTTAATATTGGAGTCTTGTAGCTTCTATCCCAACCCCCATCTAGCAAGAAACAAAATAAATCACATTGATTTGGGGGAGCATTGGGCATGTCTAGGGTGCCCTGTGAAATAATGTGAACTTTGGGCTTGGAAATCAGGTAGAAGCAAAGAGGGAGAGAGGGTCAAATGGGGCATCTCCAAAAACTGTGCAGTGGTCCATGGGAATGTGTCCATCTGGAGGCGGCCATCTGCCTCATGGGGAGAGACTCTCTGATTTTTTGTTACCGCAGGTCCCCTTCTCTATTCGCCATTGTTCTGATTGCGAGTGCATCCCAGCCAGGGCCTGCCTTCTGCTGTTAATCCACTGACTGACCTCAGCTCATCCTGACACCCACCCTTTACTGTCTCGGGGCTTAAGCTCTTACTGGTACTCTTTGGTGTGTGATTTTAGTGAGACCCCACATTTCCAGGTTCAGCCCTCTCAGCCCATGACAGTCTCTTGCCTGTATTTCTGCCCTAAATTCCCTGTGAGAACCTTCTGTTGCTGGCTGCCCCTGGGCTGGCCCTTGAGAGAGCCAATGCCTGGATTGCTTCATGCATACACACTGAGACCCAAGGGCCTGGACACCTT
Source organism: Lyroderma lyra (assembly GCA_004026885.1). Lineage (NCBI taxonomy): Eukaryota > Metazoa > Chordata > Mammalia > Chiroptera > Megadermatidae > Lyroderma > Lyroderma lyra. The sequence goes on along the minus strand of PVJL010017160.1, from coordinate 9,652 downwards.
TGGTGCCATCCTTCTCTTCCTTGGTCCCTATTTCCATCTGTAGTCTGCAGTGGGGTTAGTTCTTCAATTCCCAACACCCTTTATTACTGTTTCCTCCTTCTCCCACCACTAGGGATGACCTCCTGGGTACTGCTTGGCAGTGAAGCCTTCACAGGTCATGAGGGTCATTCCCACCTCAAAACCTTCCTTCCTGCTGCTTTCCCAGTCGGGAATTCCTCATATGTCCCTTTCCATCCACTCTTGCTCAAGGCCCACCTCCTCGGTGGAGCCTCCTCTGATGAACCTGCAGTGGATTTCCTGAGCTCTGTCTCGTTCAGGACGCATGGGTTATGGTAGTAGCTATTATCAGGCCCACATGAGTGGGCCTTAAGCAGGGCAAAAACTCTAGATCATCTGCAGGATGAAACTACTGGAATTGTGCTGGAGGTAATAAACTCCCCCTCCCTCTTAGTTAATCGAAGCTTTTAGCCACAAAGGGGTTCAGGGCACATCTTATCCTTGCAGTAGTAGAGAGTGTAGAAATACAGTAGTCTCCCCCTTATCCATGGGGGATATATTCCAGACCCCCAGTGGTTGCCTGAAATCACAGGTAGTACCGAACCCTATCCTGCTTGAGGACTGGGATACAGTCTGAGAAATGCATTGTTAGGTGATTTCATCATCGTGCTAACTTCATAGAGTTCACTTACACAAACCTATATGGTATAGACTACTACACACCTAGGCTATGTGGTATACCACCATCATATAGCATGTGGTCTGTCATTGACTGAGATGTTATTATTATGTGCATAACTGTACCATGTTTTTTCCAATACATACATACTTATGATAAAGTTTGATTTATAAATTAAGGCACAGATGAGATTAACAACAAAAAATAATAATAAAATAGAACAATTATAACAATATAAACGTTATGTAATAAACGTTATGGAATGTGGTCTCTCTCTCCTTCTCAAAGTATCTTATTGTATTATACTCACCTGTCTTCTTGTGATGATGTGAGATGATACAATGCCTACCTATAAGATGAAATGAGGTAAATGAGGCATCATTACGTTGAATAAGCATTACTTGAACACAAGCACTGTGATATCTCAGCAGTCTGTCTGATAACTGAGACAGCTACTAAGTGATTAACAAGTGTGTAGGTATACAGTGTGGAGATGCTGCACGAAGGGATGATGCACAACCTGGCTGGGCTGTAGCGGGACAGCACGAGATTTCATCGCACGGCTCAGAATGGCATGCAATTTTAAACTTATGAATTGTTTATTTCTGGATTTTCCATTTAAGATTTTCAGACAGTGGTTGACTGTAGGTAACTGAAACCTCGGAAAGTGAAAGCTTGGATAAGGGTGGGAAACCACTGTACGAGGTGAATCCACTCCCTAGTGACTATGGTCAAAAAGAGTGATCACTTTATGTGTTTTATGGATATGGTGTGGCCTTAGGAAGTTTGGTAAACTTTTTATCCCAGATGCATCTAGTGGTGAAAGTGTCTACAGGTGTGGTTCTTGGACGACCTGCCCCAGAACCACCAGTGGCACTAGTTGAAATGCAGATGCCTGGTATCCTCCCTCAAGACCTCGTAAACCAGAAACCCTGAAAGTGGGGCCTAGGAATCTGAATCTTTATCAGGCACTGTCTCAATGGCTTCACTGTAGTCAGCTTTTTGGCACAAGATGCTGTCACCTTGCCCCTTGCCCTTGAGGACCTTGTAGCAGATCCTGCAGTTCCTGGGGCCTCCTGCCTCAGTAGCAAACATCTAATAGCTCCAGGCCAAGGTTCACCATGGTTTTGGCACACTGTCCTATACCATTTTGCCTAAGTGGGCATTCTATAAATATTTGTCGAACTGAACTAATAGCCTTAAGGGCAGTACTCTGTCTTCTCTATTTCTTTGGGGTCACCTGCTAGCACGTAATAAGTACTCACTCTACCCCAGACAGTAGGTTGATCAGTGAGGTCACAGATCCTAGCCACACCTACAAAAAGAGATGGGAGAGGACATAGCAGCTTTAGTTAACGCTGGCCTCCCTGCTCCTCCAGACAGTTCTAGAAGAAGAAGAAACTTTTTGTTTGTGTTCACAATCCACAGATTCTCAGCTGGGCAGAGATCCCCGGTATGACTCAGCAAAGGCAGATGTCAGCACAGGTGCATTTCTTAAGAAAAAGCCAATACTGGTAAGTGAATAAATCTGACCTTGAGTGCCCTGACCGTGGCTTACCCAGACAAAACTTCTGCACGCAGTTTTGTTTTTGTTTTCTGGCATCAGGGCCGTGTTGACAGTTGTTGGGTGTGCTTCCTGGTCTCAGCTTAAAGGGAGAAGACAGGACCCTGAAATATGCGGGGAGGAGCCTACCAGCCGTGATGGGAGAGATTTAAACATAGCTTAGAGAAAACGGGAAACTTCTGTGAGTAAAACCATTTTGCTCATAAGCCAAAGACAAAAAGAAAATAAGAGAAGTCTTAAGGGAGTCCTGAGGCAATGAGCTAAAAGATAGCCAAAGATGAACAGACTCTTGTAGCTAGAAAATGCACATAGCACACATGTTGTAAGAGTGGGAATTATTGGCTCATGAGGATTATTCATGCTTATGAAAAGCAAATTACCTGTATTAGTGTCTCAATCAATCAGCAAGGATATACAGAGCAAAAACCACAGGCTGGTGTCTCTGCTGGGATGCAAATGGTAATCAGAGCAAAACCTACCTCAAGGGGTTTATAATCTAGATGGAGAGCTAAGATAAGCCCTCTGAAGAAAGAACCACACGGGGGATCTCAACAGCAAGCATGTCTGCTTACATGGCCAGGAAATTTCTTGAAGGGATAGATTCTGGGTCTTACCTTGAATCTTAAATTTTTAACTTTTCGGCATTATAAATGCTTATGTAGATCAAATCTACTTGTCTTACAGTACCTAATTGCAAATAACAATAACAAATCCTGGTTGGTTCAAGAAGGAAAGAAATTTAGAGAAGTACAGTTAGAAGGCTGAGCTGAGAACCAGGCTCAGAAAATGGGCAGAAACTACAAGAGTTTGGAGTGGAGGAAGCACAATTGGGTAACCCCATAGAAACAAGGTAATGCGGTGTCTACTGCAAGGCCTAGCATTCCAGGCCTTCCAATTCTAAGTCAGGGGCAGGAGTCCTGAACCACATGCCATGTCCTAGCTGCAAGGGAGGCTGGAAGATTCTGATTTTGAACAGGAAGTGGACATTCATTCATGAGGTGGAGAATTCCTCAACCATAGGAAGGAGGTTCAGCTGCAGGACAGCCGAAACAAATGTTCACCACACCTTCCATATTTAGGATGGAAACAGAAAGTGTGAAGGTAAAAGATAACCATTTCCATTTTTTAAAAAGGCACACTGCAGAACAGGAATAGTGGAGGTTATCAATGCAATAAGATTCTATTCAATGGAATTGGGGAAGCCTTAGTGAAGAGGGACCTTAAAGAATCTGGAGGATTGGGATTGATGCAGAAGAGATGGGGAGATTCCGCAGGCTGTAAAATTACCCAGTGGTCAAAGTTGGCTTGACATGCATGTGGGGTCATGGAGGAGACAGCATAACCTCCCTTCTGAGCCAACCCTCTCCAGATTTAAGGTTCAACATGGGGAGATCCATCTCATTCAACATGTGTTTTAGTATCTTCAGCATCACTGAGAAGTCCTATTTATCATTAAGTGAGAGAGGTATCACCACTACTCTTTTAAGCAGGTAAATGAAGAGGGCCTACTTTTGACATCCAACTACATTACACCTAGAATAACAATGAGATGAAATCAGTTGCTACTAATTGATTGGTGTAAAACTGTTTTCACAGTGTAAGGTTAACAAGTGGAAGAGAGGTTACCAAAAACAAAAATGTTATTTTTTTTTCTTGTTCACAGTACCTCTCACACTACTTCTTATAGATAAAAGCAACTATGACCTCTTAGACCAATGATTCCTAACATGAATGATTATCAGAGACCACCTGGTGAGTTTTTTAAAAATATTATGAGGATCATCTCAGATCCTTCCTAAGTCAGGACTTCTAAGAGGGGAGCGGGGCTAGCCATATTATTTAAGGCTCCCCATGATACTTTCACCATCAGTTACTTTTGGAAACAGTACCTGAGACATTGCAATATATGTCAACTTTCCCTCATATATTCCTTTGATTGCCTATGAATCTTAAGACGTCATCTTCACATTCCTATCCACCTAACTTTATTCTCTACTCTTCTTTTTCAACCTAATTTTTCTGAAAAATTCCAAAATGCAAAAATGTTGAAAGAACTATACAGTGGTCACTTGTTATGCCCTCTACCTAGGTTCTACATTTGTTCACATTTCCCTATATTTATTTTATCACATATTTTTCCATCCATCTATCTAAACATCCCTCCATCTAATTTTTTGATACAATTCTGAGTTGCAGATCTCAGCATCCCCCATCTATAAACCTTTTAGATTGCATACTATTAACTAAAGTTTAATATTTGTAGATAGCTATTTTTTCAGATAAAGTTTACAAAAACTAAGAGGCACAAATCATATCCCAGTGTAACCCAAACCCTCATCAAGATACAGAATATTTCCATGACCTTAGTGAGCTCCAAATATACCTCTTGCCACTCAATATCCATCCCCACTCCCAGAACAACTGCTGTTTTTATTTTTTTCCACTGTAGAATTGTTTTACCTGTTCTGGAACTTCACATAAATAACATCATGCAGTAAATACTCTTTTTGGGTAAAGTTTTTGTCACTCAGCCAAAGAGTTAGCTTTTTGCTTTTGTATAAATACAGAGGGTGCCAAAGATGTATAAACATATTAAGAAAGAAAAACCTGTATTAAAATTATAATACACAATATATACTGATAACAAAAAATGAGCACAAGTCACATTTGACTTCGGCAATTACTAGAGGTGCTCAAAGTGGTTACCATCAGGGTCCAGACACTTACGATTATGGTGAACTGTTGTTTGAGAAACGCTGACCAAAGTGTCTGCTTGTATTGCTGCACCTGCCATTTCAATTTCTTCCCAAAGTACCACCAGTGTAGCTGGTTTTCTATGGTACCCCACCTCCTTTAAGGGCCCCCATAGTTAGAAGTCAAGGGGTGTTAAGTCAGGAGAATGTGGGGGAAACTCAAACAACATTCTCGAATTTCAAATACCACTTCAAAATGGTCTTGCGCTCCTCGAACAACCACCGTGCTTCCACCATTTTCTTTGACTGTCCTGCCCATCAGATCATGATGCTAGCATTCACTTGATGAATTAACACCATCTTTTGAGCAAATGTTATACTACATATTGCTACTGTAATTCAATTCAACTTCAAAAAGTAATACATAGATAACATATTTTAAAATGTATATGCATTTTTTGGCACCCTGATATATCATAGTTTGCCCACCCAATCTCTTATTAATTAACAAGGAGGTTTTTCCCCCATTTTTAGCTTTCAAATAATAGATAAGCCAGCTTTGCTGGGTTTTACTGACTCACTTCTCATCTCAGTAAATTTTTAGTGCACAGAGTTTGAAGCAAAGTTAATTGCCACTGTTTTACAGGCATGCAGACTAAAGATGCCAAAATTATAAACTATAAGTAAAAAATTATGGCTCCAGGCCTCTTGTTCATTGCTTTTATTCAGTTGTCATCTTCTACTTACCACCAGTTGCCTTTCCTCCTTCAATACAATGAATTTGCCTAAAAAAGTTTATCATGAGTTTTATTCACTGGGCTGAGAGAACCCCCAGACCTCTTGCTACATAAGGACATCTGCTATGTACCTTTTCTGTCCTCTATTTACGTTTGGAGGGGTACAACATTTCCATTGCCTAAAAGAAAAACGCTGTTCTACAAATGCTTTTCTCTTCAGCCATGCACCTCAACCTTGAATTCCTATTCTGAACAAACGACTTCTTCTATCGGGTTTAGTTTATTATTAACAGTATCCTTTAGACTTTATCTAAACCTTGGCTGGTGCGGCTGGAGGTCACAAGGAGTGAGGGCTGGTAATCAATCACCAGTTGCTCAGTTCTGTATATCAGGAAGATTCTGACGCTTGCTCCACTCAGATTTTCCCTTGCCAGCCCCCCCATTTTACAAATCAACTTTTTAAAAAGCCATAGTGTTGAGTTCTCCCTTTTAAAAGTACCTTTCTCCAATGAGGCTGTGTGAGAAGGCTGATTCTGAAAAGAGCTTAGGTTCATCAGGATTACAAAGTTGGCCTCAGATGCAGGGGATGTACAAGGACTGAAAATTAAGTTTGTGAACTCATCCTAGAAAAAGTGCTACATACCCCATTGCTGAATATCACTATGGTCACCATTGAGGTATGCCCTGTGGGAAGCTATGCACCAACACCAGCGCCTAGTCCACCTTTCAAAGCAATTTGGAACTCTTTTTCTGGAATGGCTGTCAGAGTGTCATCATATTACACTTGATGTCCTGAATATCATCAAAGTGTTTTCCTTTAAAAATTTCCTTTGTCTCCAGATAAAGAAAAAAGTCATTGGGGGACACATCAGGTGAGTAGGGAGGATGTTCCAGTACAGTTATTTGTGTACTGGCTAAAAACTCCCTCACAGGCAGTGCCGTGTGAGCTGGTATATTGTTGTGTTATTGGTGAAAAGTTCAGGTTGTTTTCATCTAACTTTTTCACGCAGATTTTTCAACACTTCCAAAGAGTAAACTTGGTAGACTATCTGTCTAGTTGGTACAAATTCATAATGAATAATCCATCTGATAGCAAACATTCAAAATAGGATAGCAAGCATTGTTTTGACTCTTGATTTGGACTGCCAGAACTTTTTTGGTTGTGGAGAACTGGCTGACTTCCCTTGTGCACTTTGACACTTCATTTCTGGGTCATATTGGTACACCTGTTTCATCACTAGTGATAACAAGGCCCAAAGCATCTTCTTGCCTCTCTAAAAGGTCTTCGAAAACATCTACTCTTCTTTGCTTTTTGTTCATCGTTGAGCTCCTTCGGGACCATTTTTGCACACACCTTTCTCATACCAAGATTTTCAGCTAAGATTTTCCTAAACATCTACTGAGGTTTACTTGGTCTGCTATGCATCTCACAGTCAGTGGACAATTTTGATGCACAATTCAATGAATTTTTGCAATGTTTTCATCAGTTCTCATTACTGGCCTCCCTGACCTCTCTTCATCAGTGATGGTTTCTCTTCCCTCAAAAAATTGTTTAATCCATTTGTACACTGCCATTTTCTTCATGGCATTATCCCCATAAACTTGGACTAACATGTCCCTGATTTCACTTCCACTCTTGCTAAATTTAACAAGAAATTTAGTATATGTTTGTTGCTCTAATTCAAGCTCCCGCATTTTGGTGATAGCACAGAAAAACACACAACAATAATGAACGCCACTCAGCAAAACACCACCACATGTCGACATGAACACAGTCATGAGACACCGATAAACCAAGGTTATGAAACCTTACTGAGATGTTTGTACAGTGCTGCCAACATAAGGGCACAGTGGCAAGCTCTTGAACTTATTTGTCAGAACTTGTGTTTTTTAAACACTTGAATTCAAATGGCTTTAGGCAGGACAGACACTACTAATATTTATTATGTTTTGACTGGCTCCTGTAGCATTTAGGTTTGTAACCCCAGTAGCAAGTTACATGTAGATATAGGGGTGTCCAATCTTTTTACTTCCCTGGGCCACACTGGAAGAAGAACTGTCTTGGGCCACACATAAAATACATTAACGATAGCTGATGAGCTAAAAAAAAAAGATCCCTGCATATTTTTTGTAATGTTTTAAGAAAGTTTACAAATTGTATTGGGCCACATTCAAAGCCATCTTGGGGGCACCAAGATGAGTACAAGAAACCCTGGATTCTGGGTCAGCCATTGGCATCTGAGTTAAGGGAGCAGAGACCAGAAAGCATCAATAGTAGTCAACTCATATCTGAATATAATCACCGAAGATATAGAAATACTTTATAGGCCTCAGCCCGCCACTTTAGGCTTAGCTGCTATCACAGGTTATTTAGGTTTCTCTTTATGGGCACACAATTTATAGTTGGAAAAATCCAAATGCACAGCTTCATTTTATATATCAAAAACTCTAGCTTAACACAGTGTCATTTGTAGGCGCCTATCATAACTAACTAACTTGGAAAGTCCTGTGAAAGTCGGGAGTGATTCAGTATTTAATTAGCTAAGAACCCTGAAGCTGGTCTGGGTTCTTAGAATTCAGAGGAGAGGTGGAAATCCACAGGGAGCCGCTAGGGCCGCTGACGCAGGGCGGAATGTTGCCTAGAGCCTCTGCCATCACCTCCCAGCTTCAGGTCTTACTCCACATCCCACCTCCTCAGCTGGGACTCTAATCATTACCAGAGAGATCTTCCTTCATCGCCACGTGATAGTGTCTCTTTCCTGCTCAAAATGCTTTCAACAACTCCCAGTGAGTGCCCTCGGAAGAAACCCAAATTCAGTTACTGGGCTTACCGGGTCAGACCCTTGGCCTTAAGTACCTCCTCAGCCTAAACGCTCAGCACACCACTCTGTCCACTCCCTGACCGAAACCCCGTGCTCCAGAGTCCTGCTGTTACCTCACCTTGGCCATTACCTGTCCCCACACACCTTCCCAAGGTTTTTGGTTCCTTATTGCTGCCGTAACAAATTTCTACAAACTCAGTGGCTTACAGGAAAACAATTATGTTGTCTCAGACTTCTGGAGGTCAGAAGTTTCCCCGGGATAAAGTTCAGGTGTTGGCTGGGCTGTTTCCTTCTGAAGGCTCTGTGTGTGTGGGGGGGACCCATTTCCTTGCCTTTTTCAGCTTCGAGGGGCCGCCTGTATCCTACGCTTTGTGGCTCCCCTCTCCATCTTCAAAGCACATCATTCTATTCTCCGCCTCATGATTAACCGGCTTTCTCGTCTTCTGAGGTCAGATCTTCCTCTGTCTCCCCCTATAAGAACTTTTGTGATTACATTTAGGGACACCCAGGTGACCCAGGATAATCTCCCCTCTCAAGATCCTTAATTTTAAACAAAGAAACAAACAAACAAAATCAAAGAAAGAAATAAGTAATGCCCACAGGAAATTATCACATATCGATCATCACTCTAAATGTCAATGGACTGAACTCACCAATAAAAAGACACAGAGTAGCAGATTGGATTAAAAAACAGAATGCATCCATATGCTATCTCCAAGAAACGCACCTCAGCCATAAGGACAAACACAGACTCAGAGTGAAAGGATGGGATACAATACTCCAAGCAAATGGTAACCAGAGAAAAGCAGGAGTGGCCATACTGATATCTGATGAAATAAACTTCAAGTTAAAGAAGATAGTAAAAGACAAAGATGGTCATTACATAATGATAAAGGCACAATGCAACAACAAGAAGACTTGACACTAATCAACATATATGCTCCCAACCAGGATGCACCAAAATATACAAAGAAACTACTAACAGACTTGAAAGGAGAAACTGATGAATACACAATCATAGTGGGGGACTTAAACACCCCGCTAACAGCCATGGACAGATCATCCAAACAGAAAATAAATAAGGAAACATCAGCTCTAAACGACACATTACAGCAATTGGACATCATTGACATTTACAGGACACTTCATCCAGCAAAAAG
>PVJL010017159.1:0-18973 GCA_004026885.1 Lyroderma lyra | reverse complement strand
TGCTTGAATACTTTCCAGGAGATTCAAAGTAAATGAAGACCTGATTCTGATCAGAGCAGCTGTCATGCCTTGTTTCTGCCCTTGGAAAGAAAGGATTCCCAAAGGCAGATCTTTGCCTCCGCCTGGGGCTGAGTGAGTGATCAAGGCTAAGCCACTTTTCACAGCCATGTAGTAGAGAGAAGGACTGACAACTGCCTGAGAAACACTAGTTAGGAATAGTTGGTGCAATAAAACTTTAAACATAGCCCTAAATTACCCAGCACAAAAGTAAAAAGGAACATTTGTGAAATAAAAGAAAGTTGCAACATTTATTTTTCCCATGAAATTTCATACTGAACAGTAGCTTGACATATGATAGTTAATGAAGACCAGCTAAATAATAGAGTATATTTTTATTATAAAAAATTACCAACAAAAAAGACAATGTCTTCAATGACATACCTAAAATATGGGGGAAATAACTACTTTTAAATCAGCCTTCAAATTAAAAATTAAAATGAGGACATACTATTAGAGTAATTCTATGAAAATATTTTTATGAAAAACAATGTAATTCAGTCAATCCACATTATGTAATAGTGATTCTAACTTGACACAGAGATAGAACTTAAAATATATAGAATAGTGGAGGAAAATCATTTCCTTTGGAGAAAGATGCATAGATATTAATACATACACTTTCATACAAATAGCATTTGTTTTTATCTAGACTATCAACAGAACTTAAATAAAAAATACAATTTAAATTGAGCTACTCTTTAAAAAATGTTTTGGGTTATAAAGCAAAATCAATATTTCACTTTAGGTATTAGTGTAGTCTGACTTGTGTTCATGGCAAGGCCAAATATTTTTTAGGTGTGGTTCTAGAATTTTGCTAAGGTCAGTACCTCTACTCAATAGAAATCCTAAAGTTCTGTTTCTAATGTACATGGTAGAAAAGTCCTTCACATAAAATAATGATTAAATGAAAAGCAAATGGAAGTGTTAAGTAAAAAGGGAATGTTAATTACACACTTTCATCTATCAACACAAACATATCAATTGCTTCCTCCTCATATTTTCTTAAATGCTCAAGGAGAGCAGGCATTCAGTCAGAGGTTAGCTGATTGTCTTGGGCTTTGTTAAATGTTTCTTTGAAGCCTCTTAGATCCTGGCAGAGTCTCAGTCCAACAACTCTCTGACGTACTACATTGGGTCTCAAATTTCAGGGCTTTTCACACATTTCTTTAAGGTGTTTTGAACAAGCTTCTTCTTTGAGAAGGCTTTTCTTCAGAAGACAGAGAAGACCCAAATATCCCCTCAAGCTCTGACAGCAGTTTAAGCCCTAAACACAACTCCCACTAACTCAAATCTCCAAGTATTTATCAAAGTTAGTCTTCTGCATCTGGCCTCCACTTCGATTCTTATACTGGTCCTCAAAAGTCAACCACATACAATTACTCTGCATCTATTTGTACCCAAATGCTTAAACAGACAATTTGTTTTAGTAGTCAACACGGAGCTTTATTGGGAACTCCTAATACCATTTAGGAACAGTTTCCTACTGCCTACAAGTAGAAAGAGCAAAAGGCAACATTTAAGAAAATGGTCTTAGTCCCAGTTTGGCCACTAACTCACTTTGTGATGAGGGCAGTTATTCAAACTTTTTTGAGCTTATGAACATCTACACTGCAGAAAATACCTGCTCTAACTACTTTAGCTGTTATAACAATCAAATTTTTAAGGAGATTTTTAAAAACCTGGAAAAATAATTACTCCTCCATTCTCTTTAACTTGTTGAACATGTGCTCTATGCTAAATATTATGCTAGGCATGGAATTTTCTGTTAGTGAAAAATAAGATACTAAATCATTATAATTATGGTATTATGAAAGAAAAGTATTAGGTGTAAGGAAAGCATAAAACAGAATACTTAAATTACTATGAGGGCTTAAGTTAGTTTTCCCTGAAGAATCAAAACCTAGACATGCAATTGATACTGAGTGCGAATTAATTGGACAAAGAAGTATAGGATAAAGTTGTAGTCAGTGGAGCAAAAGCCATAAAGTTCATTCAAATACAAAGTGAAATTTGGATATATTTGACTTTTCATAAACATTTACTATGTAACATTTCACATGATTTTCCATTTCTTAGTTCCACTCTTATAGACTCTTCTACAGGGTCGACCAAATGTAGGTTTACAGCACAGTTTATAGTTAATACATTATTACACAACTTCTGATTTGTTGTGATGACTTTAATTGATTCAGTGGTGTACCACCATTTAGGTTACCCTGTATAGTTTGGAGTATTTTTAATCACCCAGATTTCCTTTGTTAAAGAAAACAATGAGACCCATCTCTCACTATATTATATTATATCTCTGTACCAATGCTTACATAACAAAAATAAAAGAAATAACAGGATGAAATAATTCAGAATAATGTGTTTTTTAGGACAAATTGTTAGGTGCTATATGTTCAAAATAATTATAGTTTCCTAGAATATGTTCTAGTTAAGCACATGTAAAAGCTTTCAATCTTTTTTTTTTAATTCAATTTTATTGTTAGACTTATTGGGGTGACATCTGTTAGCAAGGATCACATAGGTTTCAGGCATACAATTCCACAGTGCATTGTAAACTTGCTGTCAATCTTTTCTATCTTTTTAAAATAATGTGTACTTTGAGTTAATCACCACTCACCAACAACTGGAAGAATACTTTTACATTGACAAAATGAATCAAATTAACATAACATGAAGGAAGGTGGTTAGGGAGAAAGGACAGTGACACAAATACGTGGTGATAGAAAAAGAACTGACAGTGGGTATTGAACTCACATTACAACATGTAGATGATGTATTGTAGAATTGTGTACCAGGAACCTATATAATTTTTTTTATTTTCAATGTCACCCAAATCAATTTATCAATGGAATATATTTCAAATATATTATTAATGCACACCAAAGACTTTATCTTTTCATAGCAAATTGAGATACTGGATTATTAATCTGAATAATTTTACTTGCCCCAGACACATGTATTTAAATATCATTATTTTCTGAACACTTATTACTACATTTTAGAATTCTGAACTCATTAAGCTAACTCAAATTGCATATTATCTTCAGCTAGATCCATATTTAAAGCATTATACAAACTTTTCTTCCTCTAATCCTCCTGAAAATATGTGTATGTACTGCATAGTTTGCCATGTTTGCTGTTTTATTGCAGTTAATATGTAATATATAACAAACTATTATTTTAAAATTTATGCTATTTTCTTACAAAAATTTTTTTTCATAAGTACTTTGTTTTATTTAGTTAAGCAGTTCAAACATAATTATCTTCAAGCTTTTATTAGCTTATTTCAAAAGACCTCCTGAACAACTTAAGAATGCCCTGGTATTCTAATAGGCCATGAAATATGTTTCTTATACTTTATAGTTAAACAAACACTATTAATATCTCAAATTGTACAATTGGTAGTAAAAATATACTATTGCTACTATTACAGTAATGGGTTACTGACTATTCAAACAGGGAAATTATTAAAATTCACTTATATATGTACATATTTTAAAAATTCAAGTAACAGTACCAAGTTTCTAATGAAAGACAACAATTCTTTGTATATCACATCTTATACTCTGCTCCCCAAACAATATCATTTTTAACTTTTATTTGGTCCTGATACTTATTTTATTATTACTAATATCATACTTGTAGTGTCATCTCTTTTTCTGCTGTTAAAATGCTTTAGTCATTATCTATGACTCCCTGTCATGGGGAAGATGATTTAACTCCCTTATGAATCACACTCCCATTTCCCTACTTTGATCACAATAAAAACTTAAATTAAAAAGTTATTCAGAAAATAGTAAAAAAGTTATTTTTAAGTTTTTACAAGACAAATATACAGAGTGTAAGGGTGGATAAAGGAACTTCACAACTAAAGTTAAACTTTTTAATATTTTCATGGATGTTCTGTTATATTGACTTATTTTTATATAATTATTAACTTTGGCACTTTTATTTCAGAAAAGTAAAATCTCAGTGAGAATAAAATAATGCTAGGTTATAGACACATTGTTCACAGTGCTGAATGCTTCTACTGCTCTAGGTTATAGACACATTGTTCACATTGTTATGTGATTAGAAATTATATTTATTTTTGTTCAAATACTCTGAAGAAGTTATTTTGCAACACTTTGCATTAGTAATTACTTTGAACATATTCAAAAAAGCAAATTCTCTAGGACATCACACTACAGTGCAAAAGAGGAGAAATTTAAAGTGAAATAAAATTCCATTGATCCTTTTCCCCTTTAGGATTTTTTTTCAGAGAATGAATTAAAACAATTTTAACAAGTCCACTACTGATTTATACAATCCTATATGACAATGCTTTTCACATTGCCTTATACACATGCCACATATTAATTTAAATAGTTCATTGGGAAATAAAAGTGAGAAAACAAGACAGAACAAACCTTTCTAGCTGTGCAAAGATTATGTCAAAGTCAATAAGAAAGTACACTGGTGTCTTAGGAAACCAAAAGTAACTTACTTGCTTTAAAAATAAAAGCTCAATTAAAAATATCTGTGATGCATTCATATGATAGCTCATTCAAAATCTTTTTAACATTAATGGTGATATTTTTAAATAAGAAAAAGCCATTATAATAGTTAATTAGCTATTAAGATAAGTTTTTATAACAAAGCTTACAGGTGATCTTTTAATTAAAAGAATAAGTATATTTAAATATTCATTGTATACATTTATTTAACTAAAAATGTTCTTAAACTGAATCTAGGTAACATGAATTATCTGCATTTTTAAGTAAGATGGAGTAGGAGTGAAAGGAATAAAACTCTGAAAACTAGGGGCACTTTAGAACTAAAATATGGTTTAATCAAATTTAATTAGTATATATAAAATACTGTGTGTGTGGAACTGTTCTGAGATCTCTTAGGACTATGCACACAAGCATACAAGGAGATACACACATGCAGAATACAGAAAGTAATCCACATGAAAAAATTGCATAACAAATAATGATCAACATTGAGAAAACAGAATATTTGAGATAAATTCATGGTTACACTGTCATGGGTACTAGAGAAAGTTGGGTATGGCTATAAAACAAAAACACATGGCATCTCTATGATAAAGTGTCTTGTATCTTGATTATGGTGGTGAAGCATGTCCACAGAATAAAACTGTATAGCACACACATGAGTTCACATGTGCATGAATCTACACACAGAAGTATAAATATGCTGAATATAAAACTGAAAGCAAACAAAAAAAGAAATGAACAAATAACCCATGGACACAATCAATAGTTTAATGTTTATTTGGGGACGAGTGGGTTAGGGAGGGGAGAAAGGGGAGGGGTGGGAGAGGAGGAGGAAACTAAATATAAGGTGATGGAAAGAGAAGTCACATTAGGTGGTGAACTTATTATACATCAAGTTGACAATGCACTGTAGAATTGTATGCCTGAAGCCTATGTAATCTTTGCTAACAGATGTCACCCCAATAAAAAAATGAATATACATGAATTAAGTCAATAAATGTTTGCAATGCCAAGATCATGGTTATGATATCACACTAAAGTTTTGAGATACAGGGGATATTGCATTGTTTCTTACAACTCATAAATGTATATGTCAAAATAAAAAGGTTTTAAAAATCATTATAAAATACACATTCTCCTTTCTAAATGTATCTTTTGACCCTGAATAAAAACATACAAGAATTTAACAACAAAATTACTCCCAGGGAGAAAAAGAAATTCCATCTCAGTGCAGCAGTAATTTCCCAATAAGACCCACACAAAATTCAAAATAACACAGTGTAACCATTATTTCTAAACATTCTTGCACTATTGATATGTTCTTATTTTTGTAATGTTATTTAAATTTAAAAGAGTTCTTAGGTGGTGAACTTATTATACATCAAGTTGACAATGCACTGTAGAATTGTATGCCTGAAACCTATGTAATCCTTGCTAACAGATGTCACCCCAATACGTCTAACAATAAAAATGAATAAAAAAATAAATAAAAGAGCTGTAAAAACAATGTTTTATAAACTGATGATTGCTCATGATACAGTAATGATAAAATGCTATATTTAATTTCAGCTGGTGATAGAATAAAAAACGGTTGGGGAGTAATAGAAAATCACAATTATATTCTCACTTTATGTTAATAGATATGAAGAAAATCACACATACATACAATGTGCTTTTTCTTTCTATACAGTCTGCTTTAGTTAGTAATGAGGAGTAAAATGAGAACACCATAAAATATCTCTCAGAATCAGATCTTTGCCTACTTTGAATCTCTTGGAAAATATTCAATCACATCATTGCTTTTTTACTAATTCAATATGAGAAATAATTTGACAATGACTGCTCTCAATTTCTTTTTTGTTTGTTTGTTTTTTTTTTATTTTTGGTATGTGGGTGGCTCCCTGGATGGGAATCGAACCCAGGCAGCAGCACTGACAGCATCAGCGCCAAAGCCTTAAGACTCTACACCATCAGGGAACTCCCTCAATTTCTTCAGCGTGAAGAAGTCAGCGGTGGTAAAACCAGGGTGATATGAAAGGACACCTGGATATAATGGGTATGATTAGGGTAGATTCGTATTCACATAAAATGTCTTTCAGGCAATTCATGTAGCTCTGTCTATAAGCTGACACTTGTTTGGTTGTAATAAAAATTGAATTAGGGATCTTAGAACCCCCCTCACACCAATCTGAAAGCTTCACCTTCTTGGCCTCGTCTCCAAAGGCCCACTAAATAGACTGAATGCTTCTACTGCTTTCAGAGTGAATTGGAGGGATTTTGAGACTCCTTTCTCAAATTCCCACCATTCACCTCTACCAGAAGCTCACTCACATAGGAGCAGAGATTGGGCAGGGAGCTGGGGTAAGGAGAGTGTGAGGTGGGGGACTGATGATTCAGGGCTTTTGAGATGTCAAGGGACACAGAATGATGTGAGTCTTGTATACGAGTGAGGGGTGAGGGAGGGCTAAGGACCTGGGGTAATCATGGATTTGAGGTACAGGGTGAGGCCTGAGCACCTGGTGACAGCGTGAGGTAAAAATTAAGGCTCACCCATATTCTGTAGAGTCTCCATGAATTGGGGTCCCATCACCATGTCTGCCACTACCTGAATGAATTAGGTAAGGGCTTTCTGATACTTCTCACAAACTGCATAAAGAGTTACCTTGGGCAGACTGCTCCATTGAATCTTCCACTGCCACCACAGTCAGGAGAAGATACTTGCACCTGATGGGAAATAAATGGCTTTTTGGACAGGTTCAGGAGTATTTTTTTGCATTGCAATGAATAGTCATTCCAGGATTGTTCTTCAAGAGTCACCACACTGGAACACTTACCAAATCTAGTCATGGAGTTCTTGCATCAAGCACATTTCTGGACCTCAAAATTATTGTAGCAATCCACACAGTAATACTGGTTTTCCACAACAGTGAAAGGCTTCCCAGCTAGCTTCTTAGAGCACGTAATGCATTCAGCATGACAGGGTGGATGCTGGTAAGTGTTTCCTCCAGATGGAATGGCTTTGTTGCTCTTCACGAAATGGTAGCCAAACTGGGTCTTGTTTTAAGGCATGCAGTAGAAATCCTCCACTTTATAAACTGAGCTTCAAGTTTCAATGAGTTGTTTACAGTTGCTGAAGTTGAAGCAGTCTTCGTGCCAGAGGGTTCCCTTGCGATCCACATTCCAATGTCCTGCAACTAACAACTTGTAGCAGCCCTTGAAATTGAGGGAGTCTTCCAGAATGGTGCACTTTTTGCACAGAATCTTGCTGATTTTGGCCACAAACATCTCGCTGGATGAGGGGTGAAGGCACTTGGTACAGCAAAAGCAGGTGTCATGTCAGTAGCTGTTCTTTTTTTTTAAATTCATTTTTTATTGTTAGACTTATTGGGGTGACATCTGTTAGCAAGGATTACATAGGTTTCAGGCATACAATTCTACAGTGCATTGTCAACTTGATATATAATAAGTTCACCACCTAATGTGACTTCTCTTTCCATCACCTTATATTTATGTTAACCCCTCCTCTCCCACTCCCTCCCCTTTCTCCCCTCCCTAACCCACTCGTTCCCAAATAAACATTAAAGTATTGATTGTGTCCATGGGTTATTTGTTTGTTCATTTCTTTTTTTCTTTGCTTTCAGTTTTATATTCCGCATATATGAGTAGCTGTTCTTATAGTGCAAGTCTTTGGAGTCTGTACTGATAGGCTTGCTGCAATTCATACAGGTGTTGGCACTGAATTGTCAAAGAAATTCAAGTAGCAGTGATGGCCATTCTTCTTTAGGTATGTCTTCCCCTGCAGGAAATTTCTGCAGTAGTGGCAGACAAATGTATCAGTCATCATAATCACCGTTTACCTAAAGTGATATCACAATGAATTAGTGGAGAATGAATGTATTCATCAAGGGCTAAAATACAGTTCTTAACAATTTCCAATGTGCTGTCTGATAGTGCTCAGCAGTGTAGCTGTTCATGAGGTGTTGTTCCCTGGTCCCAGTCCCACATATGGTAGTGGCTGCAGCAGCTTTGGCGGTGACATAGGAAATTTTTGAAGCAGGGAGTCCACCAGCTAGGATCTGGACTACAACATAATAGGGCCAGTCCTCCATATTTCCAGGTACTGTCAGTTCTAAGGAGAAGGTCCTCAGTTTACCGCACAAAGCTGAACAGGGAGGGCCTGCTTGCAGTTGTGTTTGGGTTCACTGGCATTTGCCATGACAGACAACTCTGTTTAGTGTTCATGAGGTTGCTGGGGCTCTATAGGAAGGTAAGGATATTGTCCTCCCAGATGTCCATGGCTTTTATTTTAGACAGAAGTTTCTAAAACACCAAAGAGCAACTCTGAGCTCTCCATACACTTCCCAACAAGAGAGGGACTCTGGGAATCTCTTCTGGCTGAGGCCAGTCTGCTTTTTAACTTAGAACTCCATGAGTACCTCACCCTAACTCGACGGACCAGGCCTAAAAGGTGGTGTGGGTGAGACAGGATTCTTGGCTAAAGGCCACTAGTGTAGCTTCATAACACAGGAAGCACCTCTGAAAGGAGCTGGGTGTTTGGCCAGTGGTGCTTTAAGTGGGGAAGACCCTTCTTCTTTAGCTACCTTATGGACAGCCCTGCCATTGATCTTGGGATCTGGTGAAAAATGGCTACCGGGCTGCAGCACCAAAGTTTGCCTGAGTCATGACAGGTGGGTGAGATAAAAAAAAGGCCTTTGCTTATTAGGTTTGCTTCCTCAGAAAGGTCTCCAGCAAAAACCACACCGTGCAAGGGCTCTAACAGAGAGGTCCTGGCAGAGCCTGTTTGAGGTGCTGCTGTCACATTAGCCCAGAAATGTTGCCACCAATGTGCAAGGTTAAACATGAAACATGGGCTGAAATTGACATCTGAGAGCAGAGGCGCAAAGGGCTGGTGGAGCCAGAAAATCTTGCCACTGCTGCTTCAGTCAACCCAGGTTCATCAAAGTTTCTCATCCCAGGACATAGAAAGAGTACCATCAAAATAAAATCGTGTGTGTGTGTGTGTGTGTGTGTGTGTGTGTGTGTGTGTGTGGTGGGGTTAACCAGAGAATTTTTGCATACAGTGGCATGTTGGAACCCTGCACCACCTTAATTAGCCACCTCCCATGACTCAGTTGGGCAGCTCAGATTTGAGAGACTGAGTGAGGAGTCAAGAGCTTAACTCAAAAAAATGCTGCACCTCACTTCATCTATGCTAGTATCAATTTCTTTCTTTGTCACCTCATATGGCCTCATGCAGTCTGAATCCTAAACATTTAGCTTGTTGATTACTCCAAAGAAGTATCAACTGTATTCTCTGACTCTTAGAAAGTATTACAAGAATACAGAGAGAAGGTTATAGAGGATTCTGCATATCCTCAAAGAGATTACCTGAGTGGAAGGAGATCTCCCTTAAGATGCAGATCAGACTGGATGATGCAGCAGCACGGCATCTCATTCTTTAAGAGGAAATCCTTGCCCTATAATTTGTCACCTTATTTAATTATTTATTTTATATTTCAGAGGAATCATCTGACTGAATACTGCCAAAGCTGAATTACTTTAATTCCTACTCCACCCTTAACCTATACTTGGTTTTTATTTTTCATTTTATTTTTGGGGGGTGGGGAATCAAAACCACGCTGCAGTGTTTAGAGCGCCAAAACCTATCCACTTACACCACCAGGAAACCCAGTTTTTAAAGTGAAGAACAAAGTCTCTACTGGAGATCATCATGCTAAGTGAAATAAGCCAGACAGAAAAAAACAAAGAACTGCATGATTTCACTCATATGAGGAATATAAAACTGAAAGCAAAGAAAAAAAGAAATGAACAAACAAATAACCCATAGACACAATCAATAATTTAATGTTTATTTGGGGATGCATGGGTTAGGGACGGGAGAAAGGGGAGGGGGTGGGAGAAGAGAGGGGAAGCTAAATATAAGGTGATGGAAAGAGAAGTCACATTAGGTGGTGAACTTATTACACATCAAATTGACAATGCACTGTAGAATTGTATGCCTGAAACCTATGTAATACTTGCCAACAGATGTCACCCCAATAAGTCTAACAATAAAAATGAATTACAAAAAAAAAAAGAAAAACATAAAAGAAGATCAATGGCTACCTGTAAAAATAAAATACTAATAAATTTTCTGTTAGTAAGACAAAATACGATGTATAAAAATGCTTTTCTTCTGAGAATGGTTTTCTTTCTATGTGAAATAATACATAATTCTGTATCATTATAATTATTACTCAAGGGTAAAGGTCTTGGATGTTTACAAATACACTAGGAAGTATGCAAATAATTTCAGTAAGTTTATGGTAAAATATTAAGAAAATAAACTTTATAGTCTTTATAAATTGTGTGTATTAAAATTCATGAAAATGCATTTTTAAGTGTATTTATTGAAATTTGCTTTTATCATTCTATTGTAATTATTGTAATGAATTTCCCTAAAAGTGAGGTTAAATCAACAGGAAATTGAATAGGTAAGTAACTTGAACAGAATGATCACTTGATAAAATTGAGGATGGTCCATTTGATCTTATAACCTTTATCTCTTTAGAAATGCTGAAATGGTTTGAAGAGAACCCAAGTGAAAATATTTTAAACATACTGCTATGAGGTATATTTAGAATTAAACAGCAGATAAACACATTTTCTCAAGCTTACTCTGACTTTCTCACACTGAAAACAAAGTAATGACTCATGTTCAAAGCAAAATATTTTCCTGAGTTAATTATTGATAACATTGATTATCTGATTCATAAATAGCTGTTAAGATCCTCTCTAAACATTACTCCATTCCCAGTACAATTAATACCTAAGTATATTGGAAGTGTATTTATTGAAATTAGGATTTTTGCTCAAGAAGTTTTTCAAAAAGTCACACCAGTAGTCACAGACAGAGGCCTTCAACTCCTGCAAAACTCTTTGTCCCAGAAAGTCCATGGTGCACACAGGAGGACTGATACAACACTTTCCAGAGTATACACTGCATTGCTGTAAGAATTCACCTTTCCTTCAAATCTACAGAACTCTGCTTCTGCTGGGTTGTGTCAGAATGTTATTTTTCAACCCAATGATTCTCCAGGACCACCATCAACTTCTTGTCCATATATTTCATCACCTCCGTCTTTTGAGGCACTATTTTCTTAAATCCACTCATTTCTTTTCCCTGAATATTCTTCTGGCAAAGATCCAGGTCTCTATTTTCCACATTGTTTTTTGCTGGCTTTAATTTGAAATTTCATAGAGATAACCTCTCTTAACTTTCAAATCACTCACTTGAATGTCTCATTTAATGCCTTGTGATACAGCCACATGAAACTGTAATTTCTATTTCAAAGTGTGAGAGAGCATGCACCAAATTTGACTCACCTGGAATGACAGAACCAGGTCTCATTGCTGCTGATGACGGTTGCTTTTTGTGGCACCATGAAGCTTTAGACATTAGAAAGGCTTGAGCCTAACTAACAGCAGGACCAACTACTTTGTAGGAAATTACACAGATCACCACCATTGCAACTCCTTAAACACATACTATTCTTTGAAGACTTTGCTTCTAAAAGATGACCAAACTAGCACTGCTCAGTCTGGTTAACCACCTTCTCTCATACCATTTAAAAATGCTGAAATTTTATCCCATGTCAAGAAGGCATTGCACAGGTGTAGTTAGTAATAGGATTCTCTAATTTGTAATTTTCTGCACTTGGTGATGGGTCAACTATATCAAATTCACCCTTCTCATTTACTTCTCCTCTCATGGTAAATACATGAAATATGAGAGCTCTGTTTTCCATTTCCTGACAAGTTGAATTTTTCCTAGGGTAAAGTTTAGTCAGTGATGAGTGATTGACTGGCTGACCTCATGAAAATCAAATCATTCATTCTTCAAGAACCTCATAGCATTTCTAAAGGTAATTATAAGGTTACATTTTCCTTAATTGTTTACTGAAACAGCTATTTTCCACAACTAAATCGGAAATATGAATGACCTCAGGCATATGTACCCAGCAGAAAGCCTTTTGTCCATAGAAACTCTAGTCAGGGAAATTCTGGTCTGCCACATTATTAAATGAGTGGCTCGTAGTCATCAGAAACTCTGCCACAGCCACCAAAAATCCTAGCTCCCACTCTTTTGTTTTGGCATTAATACTGACCTACAGATAGTCAGTTGTTCAGAATGCAGAACTTTAGCAGTCTCCACTAACATGTAGAGTATCAAATTGATGGAGCATTTATGGAAACTCTCAGAGGACCATCTCACAGCATGATTCTTGAAGAAAAATGCAGAGAAATTGTCTACTCACTGCAGTCACACCCAGAAATTATTTAGTCACCAATACAAGATACTAATGTGCAAGAGGGGTCTTCCCCTTTGCATTTTGTCTCATGGCCAGCATGCAACCTGTGTATCTGTGGAATTGAGTCATTATGAGAGAAATGGAGGTGGTGAAGGAAAGTTGTACATTCTTTATGTTCCACTTCAATTTTTTTTTGCTTTTTTTTCTGTGTGCAATATCACCTCTGTAGTCAATGTCAATTCCAATAGAACAGAGAACATGTTTCTTCATAAGACTAAGGCCAGGCATGTTGCACCATGCCAAATGAAAAATGGCTCCTTCTGAGCAAAGAAATGACACACTGCCATTTATTTTGGCTCAGGAATTTTTCTTATGTTAAACTATGACTCTTTATGTAGCCTTTATCATGTGGAAGATGATTCATTTCATTGACAAATAAGTACATATTTTGAAAAATGTGAACTTAATAAGAGTTTTGAATAAAAAATTGTAGCAAAAAAAGGAAAAAAGAAATTTAGAGTCATTATAGAACAATGAGACAGTATGTGGAATATGGTAAAATGTTAATTAATTCATATGTTGCTTGATAACTGGTGAATAAATACATAATGGAACATTTAGAATTTGTCATAACCTTCTGAATAACCCATTGAATAAATGCATGCTCAATTCTACTGTATCTTCAAGAACTTCTATAGAAATATTTCTTCTGAAAAATAGAAGAACATGTAGCTAAACTCCAGTTACACATATGAACAAAAAGATTCCAGTGCCTCTATTTGTGAATTATTTTGATCAGGGCTTTCTGTCATGTCAAAATGAGATATTGAGAAAAGTCAGAGGATGAATTTCTGAAGAGAAGATATTCATATGTGCTTACGACCCCCAGCAAATGTCTGTTGGCTATGTTCACATAATCATGAATATTCTTACTTTCTTATTTCAGGAATGTGTATAGTCTCCAGTCCTAAAGACATCATGGTCTGGCAAAGCCACTTCTTGCACATTAGGACTGGCATAGGTTTTAGTTACACATTCAATTATATTTGCTGCCTTGAAGCATGTGAAGAAAATATGCTTGTTTCAAATTATAAAAAGGGAACTGTTTAAAGTTTAATTATTGTTAATCATTTTATTTTCTTCCTGGAGATTAACTGACTAAAATGTATCAAGTGTTTCTGAGTCCCGTTCATAAAGGCAGAAAAATGTATTAAATGACAGAAAACAGTCAAATATTTATAACTGTTTTTCAGTTTGAAGTAAAATACTTAGAAGAGGCAGAAAGTTCATTGTCTAAACAACAGGTCAAATATTTTTAAATATATTCACCAAAATTGGAAAAGGAGGACTAATGAAAGACACCTGTTCCACATTGTTCACAGTGGCCAAGTCATGGAAACAGCCAAAATGCCCTTTGATAGATGATTGGATACAGAAACTGTGGTATATACACAATGGAATAGTACTGGCCTGTAACAACATGGATAGACCTTGATGTAATCACGCTAAGTGAAATAAGCCAGTCAGAAGGAAAAGTAACCATATGACTTCATGTATATTTGTAATATAAAACTGAATGTTAGGAAAAAACAAAAACTCATGGAAACTGTTAATAGTTTATTGGTTACCTGAGGATAAGCAAAAAGGGCACTGGAGGAGAAAGAAGTGGGTGTCAAATATATGTTGAGGGGAAGCGAATGGGCTCTCGGTGGTGAACACATACTGCAACACATAGGTGATGCTCTGCACTGTGGAATTGTACACCTGGAACCTATGCAATTTTTGTTCATCAATGTCACCCCAATACACTTAACAATAAATAATGAAAGAAAGCTCTTTTGTAAAATAAATTTTCGATACATAACTATTCCTTATTCTTGGTACAGTGATAAACTGTGGGCCAATGCTAGCTAACAGAGTATTAACAGAATGACTGTATTATGTAGATTTAAAGAATTAACTTGGAGTTCTCTGGTGGTGTAGTGGCTAAGGCTTCAGTGCTGTCAATTCTGTGGCCTGGGTTTGGTTCCCAGCCATGGAACTACCCACGTATGAGACAAAACAAAACAAAATAAAAAAACCCAAAACTTTAAAAAAAATTAAAAATAAAGAATTAACTGACACTTCTTTTAAGATCAGTGTTAGTTTTGTGTTTTATACTTGTTTGAATATTTCCTCTATGTAGTATCATTCAAAATATGATATCTAATCATTTTATCTTATTTTGATCAATGTATTTTAAGATACAGCCTTGCAGTCAGTGAGAGAAATGATACATGTAAGTGCACTGATTGAAATGTTAAATTCTCTGCAGAGGCCCAGAGATGAAAATGGAGATCATTCTGGGCTGGAATCTTTCAGGATGGCTTTGAGAATGACAGAGATCTAACCTGAACGGCCTTGAAAGATGGGTTAAGAAACCATTTTAGATAGGGATGATTAAATGTGAGTAAAGATCTCTCTGACATATTCTTCTTGGTATATTATTTTTATCTTCTACTTGACTTTCTTTGTAACATAATTTTCTTATTCTTTTCACAGACTGATTTTATTATCTTTCTTAACACTCTTCTTCCAGGACCAAGGCAAAATTCTCCTGTAACTCAATGGATATTTTATTTCCTAAAATCCCATAGGGTCACTTTTCATATACCTATTGCCTGTAGCATGTAGGTATTGGGTCATTTACTGTGGCTCAATTTGCTAGCTTCCTCCATGGGCATGTGCAGAAAGGCCCCACATTCCTGTTATCTGTGACTTTTCAAAGATAATTCCCTTGTTCCTTGGAAAAAAAATGAGATTGCTAGTGGTAGGAGGAACATTTTTGTTGACCATCTCACCAGTCACTTTGTTCCATGCAGTTGAAAGCACACTAAATTATTGTAATTTGCTCTGTTATTCTATTCCACATTATATAGATCTGGTGGGGTTTAAGATAGAATCCTTCAGCCTGCAAATTTCAGAAATCCATGTTCAACTCTAACTCCTGCCTCCTAATGTCCCTTTCATATTTGATCTGTGTCCCCTGCTGCAACCTGCGCAGGTGAACAGGGGAACTGGAGGGGAGGTGATGAGGAATGAAGACATAACACACAGACACAGACAGAAAAGCTGGGACCAGGTGCTTCTCTGCGCTCTATTGGAGACACAGAAACCCTGCCTGGCAGCAGCAAGTTTATTTTATAGGATGGGCAAAACAAGTGAAATCATAAGGGTAAATCAGCAAAATGAGACTGGAAAGTACACCTTAACTGGGACAAATAGTTACAGACAACTGTATTTAATCAATATGTTGGTACATGTTGCTAAGGAATTACTGATTATATTATTATTATTCTTTTCAAGGCAAGCAGGCCACAAGTTATGTCTCAAATCTTTTCCAGAGACCAAACAACCTTGCTCACAATGTCATATTTTGCCAGAAGTCAGAAACCACACTCTGAGCATTGTCCTTGTGCACCCAGCTCTGGCCTGCCTTGCAAAACCCTTGAACTGTGGACTCCAAGCACACAGGTAGCCTTGCTAAAACCTATTTACTCAAAGGACCTGGATTCTGGCTCATGCGCTCCCTACAGTCCCCAAAACTTTCACAGAATTGTGACACATGTATGTTAAGTAAATTAGAAACACACACACACACACACACACACAGAAACACACTGTGCCAAATATATATGCTAAATTATCTTGAAGACTTACAATGTGACTATGCCTGTTACCTGTTCCTGACTTGCATGGGGGGCAAACATGCATACACCTACTAGGCTTCTTAGAGCTCAAGATAAAGTGCTATTAAGGTGTTATGAACACTTGTGCTTTCCACTCTGCCTTTGCCAGAGAGCAATAAAGCCTCTCTTAGAAAGCAGGTTTCAATCTTTTTCTGAAAAAAGTTTTGTAGTGCAAGAAAATTAAATTGGTAATTTATTTAAAGAAAAATAAAATAACTGTGGGTCAGAATTTTTAGCCCAGTCAGCTTTCATGCACTTTTTAAAAATTCTGCTGTATCTTTTCTGTAAGAAAAGTGGCATTTCTTCTCAATCACCTAGTTAGAAACAGTAATTAAAGAAAAGAATCCATCAGCTGAATTATCTTAGAAATAATTAGACTAGATTATCCTCATTTCTCTTTAATATGTAGATTTAAGAGTTTGGCTCATTTCTAACTCTTTTTCTCTGCAGGGGGGTGGAAACAACATACTCCTTCCTGGAAATTTTAGAAAGACCAACTTGGCTTCTGACCCCTGCTTGGATTCAAAAGCAAAAGAAAATGTTTCCGTTATATGTTAGAAATTCAGGAAGTATACTGTAGATTTTACCCTCTGACAAAAAGATGACAATCCAAACAATTGTTTCTAAGCTGACATAGGGATGGTCTTAATTTTTTTGCCACCCAAACTTACCTGCTTTTTGTCTGTAAGAGTTCAAGCCTGTTTGTTAGGAAAATAAGTGTACTTACAACGACCCTCTATTTTTAGATGAGTACAAGATACCTAGAAGCAAAATGTCAGTAAAACACAAGTTGTTAACATGGATTTAAGTCCTTTTATGTGATATGAAAGAAGAAATCTTTGTGTAAGACTATCTGCATTATTTTTTTAAAGTAAGAAGTCAGTCAAAAGTCCAAGTTAATATCAATCTTTTCTTCTCTTCCCCACTTTTTTGGGCTTTTTTTCCAGCTATATTTGAAAACAGTAATTGCCTTAACAGAGGTATATCAAGCCCGCAGAGGTGGGTTCTTTGCCAACAGCCTACAAAACTTTTCTTTCATGTGTCCACTATAGAGTTGAATTTTAGATGTGATTGTTATCTGTTGACCTGTTGTGCACTGTCAGGATTATGAGTTCCCTCAGGAAGGCTGATCAAGAAATTAAAAGTTTTACGTGGGTAATTACATTCTTAAATATTATACCTAATTCTGGCAAAATGGGGGTTTCCTTTTTAGAGTACTAGAGTGTACGCTGGAGACCAAAGCCTGTGGCATGGTGAGAACCCAGGTTACAGATGTTTCCTGCACATCACCATTTCTCATTTCTGTGTCTGGTCAGCACCTCTGCCTCCTTGAGTGCAAAATGTGGAAGTGGCTGACTATGTTCCTCCTTTATGTTTCATCATTCCATAGTAGGAGGAGTCCAGCACAATGGTGCCAAGTTTAACCCTGGAAAGAAGATTCACTGTATCTGCTTGGAGCTTAGACTAGCCCTAAACCAAGAAGTTATGGTAAAAGCTTGTGCCCAGGGTTATAGTGTCACATTATATAGAATACTCTTTTATTTGTTAACCTGGTAGGTGTGAGGAACAATGTGGATGGGCACCTGGACATTCAAAACAGAGGACTGAGTGTGCACTGAGTGTGTCCTCTTTAGGACAACAATTTACTATGCTAAAGTTACTGCCTTAATGTGACCTACTGAGGATTCATTTTCTGAGATAGACTATTGTAGTGAAAAAATGGCCTTGGAAAGTTAAGACCATTTCACAGGCCAGGGGTAAAAGTGAGACACTGGCTGGTAAGGAGACCTTGGGCTTTGCCAGGCCATTCCATGAATGCAGTTAGACCTTGGTTTCTTCCCTTGTAAACATGGGGACAAGATTAGGTGGTCTGAAGAGTACCCTCCAAGTCATAACTGCTATTTCTTTTGGAAGCATCACTTGTTATATAATATAATAAATTTATGGTAAGAGTTATGATGATAAAATTTAATGAGCACTGCTGACTAATGGATATATGAATATATTGCTTGTGTTAATTTGATAAGGTCTGATCAGATAAGATAAAGGCACTATTTTTTAAAAATGTAATGTGAAATAATTTAGAATTTCCCCAAATTTTTCTACTAGTTTTTGGGACTGTGTATTACTTTTGGACTTGATATTTCCCCCATAGATCTCATGAGTCTCCATATCATTGTTACATGTTTATGTAGAATATTAAATATTAATAATATTCTCTTTCTTCTCACTACCATAGTTTCACCTCAATTTTAGTGCACCATATATCCACTTTGCAGTAGGAAATACAAAGCTAAGCCATGGTTAATATACTTTGTGTCAATGACTGGAGTCTAGATTCCATTTTCCCACAAGATGAGAAGAA